>VXBX01000771.1:20508-40782 GCA_013400415.1 Scytalopus superciliaris | reverse complement strand
AAAATCAGAAAACAAACAAACAAACAAACAAAACAAAAAAAAATTACTCAAAACAAAAAAAACAAAACAGGGAGAGCAGTCTAAATTCCAGCAATATTATATGACAGCTGGGCTCCTGATAGTATTTGTACATGCATAAAATTGGAGTGATAGCCGATTTAAAGGTTAGACTTGAAGATGTGGAGATTGAAGATGGGGAGAGTTTCTGAGCAGATGGAATCCTTAAAGTTTGTGCTGGTGGTTATTTTTCAGCCAGGCACCTGCCCAACCTCCCAAGGAAGGTGTGAGAGCTCCCTCCTTTTTTTTGAACAACAAAATATGTGTGTTGAAAATGGCACAGGTAGGGTCTACGATTTTTATTTCATTAAGAAAATGAAACACAGGAGGAAGGACCTAATTGCTGCTACAATATGATAATTTCTTTTGAGAGAAAAGTGAGTATTGGAGGAAGAACTGGAGTAGGCCTGAGTCAAGTGGGAATCCAAGTTCATTTGGATTTAATATTCTGAAACATTCGCTATGGGTTGATTTTACAACCTGACACCTTTTCTGTGAAGATGCCTACACATGAGTGACCCCAGAAGAGACAGTGTCCAACCTTCTGTGGCTCATCATAAGAAAGTTATAGGGAAAACCAATCTCAGCATAGAATTCTGCTTCCATTTAAGAAACTAGAGGAACTATTCATGAAGCATTCACCTGACATTAATGGAAGCTGTAGAAAGGAACATACAAAGGAATTAAAACTCCTAAAAATAATTTAAAAAAATGAACAAACCCCCTCCAATTTCAGATAACTAATATTTTTGAAATTGTTTTGGCTGCTTCTTGTTAAATTATGCCTACATGCAGATGATCAGGGCTATAAAAATAAAATTTTTCTGCTCTGACACCTACCAATGCTCCCACTGCTGTAATCATTTCACAAAATTGGCATCCATACGGCTGCAGGGAGGACTGGGGGAGAGTATTTCACTTAGGTCAGCCTGTTGCTGTGAGTTCCTTTAAAAACACCCTCCTGAAGAGCACAGCAAGTTGGTACTTAAGACCAAACCATTTCACTTTTTAAATGACATGTGCATTGTAATTAGATATCCTTGGAAACAAGTTTGTTTTTAACATGTGGGGGTTTTATCATGGAAATTCTTTGTTTTATAACCTCAAACACTTCTGCAAAAGTTCCTATGCAAAGGAATATCTTTAATGCAAGTGGAGGGATCCGGCCAAAGCCAGGATCTGCTCACACACCAACATTTGGTGCTGCAGGTACAGACATTTTTCCTTTGCACTCTGAATTACCATGATTTTTCTGTAACTATTCAAATCCCTTACAAAGGAATTACATTTCATATGAAAGCAAGGAAAATACTGAAGAGCCTAGCACAGCATCTTTCTGCTTCCTTTCAACATATTTCCTTTCTTTCAGTGATCTTTTGTTTCCAGTTTTTAAGTCTGGCTGAAGAATAGACAGTGGTGCAGTAAATGTGTTTCCTTTCTTCCTACACAGTATGGTAAGCTTGATGTCTCCTTTATATAAATGCTCCAGATGTAACCTGTTCTTAATATTTATAAGAATTTTAAACCTGATAGTAATATAATACTGCTCTCCTTAAAGATGTAACAAAGCACAATCCTCAAGGCAAAAACTATGAAATAAATATTTTTTGAGATAACGCTTTTCTTCACTTTGCATAAATTTAACACTCTGCTCTCTGTACAATATGTGATCTTTCTCCTAACTCCCCACAGACATAAATAGCTCTGGCGAGATGTCATGAAAGTAACAGAAGCTTTGGAAAACACCACACATTACGGATGCTGAATTTAATTTCCTGCTTTTGTTTTGGATGGCCTACTTACTCTTCAAAAGCCTTGCCATGTCATGTTGCAGAGTGGGGATGAAGGAACTACTAGACTATATTTAACCACATATTAACCTCAGCTGTAAACACACAACAAACAATATTCATGGGAGCCTTGAGGTTTCAGTAAACAAAAGTAATGGCATTTTGCAATCACCTTTTTTCAGAAGAATAGTTTGTACCTGTAGTCCTGGGTCCAGATATTGGGCTGAGATTGCTGTTCTATAGGTTAATAAGTATGGAGGGAATGGGTGCCTGCAGAGATCTGCCTGGAATAGCCATTCTACAGAAGTCACTTCTTGGAGAACTTGTGACTTCTTGCTCGAAGCTCTCCTTTGCTTTTTAAGGACATTACATATTTCTAATGTAAAATGCATTCACAGCTTGGGCACATGATGAGTATTTCACCCAGATGGACATGCAAAGTGTACAGGAGGATTAATCTTGGACAAAATTTAAAAATTACACATTATCCAGCAAATTTACTGAAGTTCATGTTCTAAATATGGGTTACCAATCATTCTTTTCTCCACTTTGCATCTCCAAATGACATTTTGCCACAGATTTATGGAGTTGTAGAGGATTTACCTCTCATAGTTCAGTGTCTTCCCACATTTCCTCAGGTCATCCCTTCAGCTGGTCAGCTACTGATCCAACTCTAGATCAACTAAAGTTTGGGGGTCCTTTGGACTTGCAGCTTGCTCAGGTGCTCTTTGTAACCCCACCAAACCACTTCCAATGCCTCCAGCAGAGAACTGCCTTGAACTGCAGTTGAGGTTTCTGCTTCTTCCATAGCTGGTAGGTTTTATTTGGAAACTGCAGGCACAAGGGCTTTCTTTGCCTCTCCAAGGCTGGACTCAATCTACTAATGTTCAGGTGAATGTCAAGGAGGGGAGCAAATTCCCCACATATTTTTAAATCCATGATCTCTCCTTGAATGACTCATCTGTACATTTTCCCAGCCCTTTTGCAAATCCTCTTACTTCTTGTTACTCTCTTTCCCTTCATGAGAAAGGAACACAAGGGCAACAAAGTCCACTGCTTTCACCAACTGCATTTTTTCTCTAGTTAACAGTGGACTGTCAATACTTAGCAGTATTTTATTTAGACTAGATAAGAATCTCCTATTAGAAAGCTAAAGAAAGTGAGGAAATACAGTCTAAGGGTTTGAGTCTTTAACAGTGAGCATAGAAAGCAGGCCAGTGTGTTCTCTCTGTTTCAGTTTGTGTCTGCATTGCTAAAGGCCTGAAGAATTATAATGTTCTTTTAGACAAGCATTTAGAGAATGCTTGTATGACAAATTATTGCTTTCAAATGTAAGTATCCCTTCACTGAACCATAAAGAGTTTGTACAGATGCAGGTGCACAGCTCCGAGATAAGACACATAAAAATGATCAAGGGCCAAACTCTTGGCTTGTAGGTAAGAACAAATTTTTACCAATGTCACAGTTTGAGTCACTGTCCCTAAAATTGACTGATCGATAAAGTTGGTTTCTGATTACATGGCCTTAGTTCATAATTGGTCTCCATTTTGATAAAATTTAACTGAAATGTATTATTATTCAATACCATTAATATATTTGAGCTGATGTGGGACCAGATGTTTATTGTCATAGCTGGTTTTCCTTTGCTTTGCCAAAGGTTTGACATTCAGAGTTCAGTGCCTTGATTTCAGTGGCCTTTTCACTCTTTACTGTGAAGCAGGTCCAACTCTCATTTCCCAGTGTTTCCCAGAGCATGATTATCCAAAAAAAGTCCCATATGGAACTGCAAGAAGGGAGAGGAAAATGTTACAGTTAGTGAGAAACATCATAACATAGACATCCTACTTTTAGTATCGTTGATAAATTTCTAAATTATGAAGCTTGTAACTTTAAATAAACCATTCCAGAATGTATAATCAAATACATTTGATTAGATATTTTCTAATTTGACTTAGCCTTATCATCAAACAATTTTCTCAGTTCACAAACAAAGTGGAGATGATTCAGCTTATCTCTGTGGAAGGAAACAATGAATTTAGGCTGCTGGAACTAAACTTCTTGATTTGATTCCTCTCAAAATAATATAAGAGTAACAAAAAACTCAGGAAAAATTCCAAACTTCATGGATTGATCCAGAGTTACTTTGTTTCACTGGTAAAAGTAGCTTAAGATATTTTTGAAAATTTTACCTTGTAGAATTAAGAAAAAAGCCCCAGTCATTAATTCTGAAAAGTCCTGCTGAAGTATGCCATGAAACCACTCAACATGTCAACACAGAACTGCACAGATTTAAATGACTTTAGATAAGATACTAATGAGCAAAACCAGTAGTATTAGTCTGCAGTGAATAGAATAATTTCCTACTCATCTGGTTTGGAAATGTTGGCTGCTGGGAAGAATTGTCACTTGTGGAAGAAATATGACTTGTTACTGTTTACTTAACAAAATCTACATAGTTAATATTTTTCCTTATCCTGGCATGTCAATTATACCTTTTTCAAATTGTATTATACAGTATCTGTTTAGCATTTTTAGTCCTCTGTCTTTTTTATTTGGCTACAGCTGTTAACAAAATGCATTGCAAGTTTAGAAATAAGTATTCTTAAAATCTCTTTTTTAGTGATTTATGAATTAATAACATGGAGCTCAAATGGTAGATGGAGCTAGATGAAGCACATTTATTTATGGCTTGACATTGAATTTAATAATTGTAAAAAGTAATTTGAGTCAAAATGAAAAAGAAATGTGACCATCTTGGGTCCTGGCAAAACAAAAGCAAGTGATATTGATAATAATTTTCTTTTAATCTAAAACTTTTTAAATATATACCAGTACTTCTACGCTCTGCAGTGCTTTTTTCTAGATGTACTAGTTGGCAAAACAAAAGATTTACTCCTTATAAGAATTTACTGTTTAACTCCTTAAATTACTATTGCTAGAAAAGTACAGATGGAAATCAAACTTTGCATTTTCCAATGTAACACACACTTTTAAAAAAATAAAAATGTACAAAATTCAACAAGCATTTGTGAACTATTTCATCTTCCCTTTACCAAAACCTCAGTTCCCCAGCAAGTTGCTGGTTCTATTCTAAATGCTCATCAGCGTTAAATCTGAAGAGCTGCAGACGTTCATGCTTCAGTGAGGTACACTTCTGGCTGTGCTCAAGGAGAATTTCCCTTTGGTGCCGGAGCACACCACGGCCTTGGCATTGCTGGGATCTCAGCATCCCTCCCACTCCCCCAGTGTGAGCTCCTCTCCCAGCTAGGGCCCATGAAACCACACGGCAGCTCCTGTCATTTCGGGCAGATTATAATTACAGCCCAAGTAAACTGACTTTACAAGTCATGACAACATTTAATTCAGTCCATTAATCCACCCCTAACTGTTTTGCAGTTCTACAGGAAAACTTGCAGATGTCTCTAATATTTACAAAAGGATCAGTTAGAAGGTGACTGCATCTGATTCCTGGGAGAGGTTTCTTCTCAAAATCCTTCATATTAGAGAGGTGCAAAGTGACTCTCTTTCTCACATATTCCTGGACAAGCAACAGGTAAATCTGTCTGCTCAGCCCTTCACACATTAATGTGATTTTCAGCATTAAAAAGATTCTGAGAAACTCTTGCCAAAGGCACAAAATCCTCCAGTTACACTAAAAACAGGTGTCACCACAAGGTGGATATATCCTGCATGACCCACCTCTGTGGACCAGCGATTTCCTTCAAATTATCCCAATCAAATAAATGCAGTTTATATGCACATTTTGTACACACACAAGTTTTTGGTGGCAGAAAGTGACACATTGAGATATATGAGGTTTTGATGTGAACTTCACAGGCTATTGCTCGGAGCCCTCACCATGACACATGGCCAAAAAATCCAGTCCACATTCCCTGATTCCTGATTCCCTTCCCATAGATACATGCCCCAATAAGACAAGGACAATCTTTATTTCAGAGCGAGGGCAGCAGACAATGATTCTGGGCATGAAGAGCTAAGGTCAGATAACAGTATGTGTATAGAAAGGCTGAGAAAAATGTTTCTCCCTGCAAAGTCTCACACGGCAGCGATGTGTTCCCAATTTGTCATCACTCTGTGAACATTCAGTGAGCAAATGCCCTTTTACATTCTGCCCTTGGTTCTCTAATCTCCTCACAGTGTTTACCAACCCTGTTTTATAAAGTTATTTTGTCTCTCTGGGATATTCCATGGAAAAGGAATTCCTTCTGGCTTACAGCCTTGATGTAACCTGCACATATTTCCTCTAATTGTATTTTCACTTCCCAACACGCTTCTGAGTCTTGGACCATCCCAGAGGGTCACAGTAGTCCCAGAGTCCTGATTAGAGACATGATGACCTCTCTGTCACCCTGTAGGCAGCTGTTGGCCTCTGAGGAGTTGCAGAGTTTCCCAGTGGTGCCCCAGGTGAGGTGGGTACTTGTCCTTGTGTATGCAGAGCTGATGAGGGCAGATACCTGTTGTTCTGCAAAGGTAGTGGACATAAATCATAGAATCATGGAATGGTTTGGGTTGGAAAGGACCTTAAAGATCGTCTTATTCCAGCGCTCCTGTTGTGGACAAGGACACCTTTCATTAGACCAAGTTGCTCAGAGCCTCATCCAGCCTGGCCCTGAACACTTCCAGAGAAGGAATTACTGCCTTCACTTGATGTAGGATCATGAAGGGCAGAGAGGATGAAAGACAAGTTTTCCAGTGCATTTGAGGAAGCGTATTTGTTTCAAAATCACCAGTGCTATTCTGGTAAAGGAAACCACTCATTCTCTTTTTCCTTCAGCGTTATCAAGAAATATTGGAAGGAGTTAATTAATCAATAATCTATTAGTCCTAGGATTAAATCAAGGACTAAGGTTATTCATGGCATGAGGGAAGGAACAGGACCATGTCCTATTTGTCACATATACAATCCAGGATGTGCAGTGTGACTATGGACATGTATCTTCTCAATCTTCTCCATATGTGTGCTGCATCTGATCTGCTCCAAGACCTTGTGTCTCTGTGACTCCAAGAAGATGATCTGATGGACACCCTGCAGTCACGAGTCTGCAAGTTTGGGTTTGGTGTCTCGTTCCTGATTTTTTTTCTTTTAATATTAAAGACATAAGATAGGGACATGTGGAATATCCCAGGACACAGAACTACAGAACATGGCTGCAGTTCCTTTAGAGCTCCGTGAAGCTCTGTCACAGCTGAGATTTCTCTGAAGAAAGCAATAAGGCCTTCTATGTGCAGTCCAAAGCTGTCTGCACTCTTGGGTGCATGGTGTCCCTGGGAGAAATTTGTGTGGAGGTATTTTGCACTTTGGAAAAATCAAAGTGGAAAATCACTATGTACACAAAATTCCTGGCAATTAACAGCCATTTTTCTCTCCCAATACCAAGAGGTTTGCCTGATTGTATAGATCCAGGGACAAGAGACTGAAGTGTAAAGTTTAAAATGTTAAATTTTAGATGTTAATTTAGATGTTAATTTTTTTCTCATCTCATATTACTCATCTTTCAGACAAGCTACTTTGCTGAAGAGCAAAGAAGAGCATGAAGACACATGAGAGAATCTGGGAATCTGGCCTTTAGATTATTTTTATTTTGTATGTGTGTTTGTGTGTATGTGTATAGGCTTCGAGGAACATAACTGTCTTTTAGCTGTGGTCCTTGCATTAAGAACACGGCTTTATCTCTACTATGGGCATTTGCTGACAGTGGTTAGGTATAAAAAAAGGCTCACAGAGCCTTCTTCTCCAGCTTCATGGACTAGCACAGCTGTGAAGAATAAAATTGCATTGTATTGGTTCAGTTTATACTATAGGAGATGCAGCCTAACTCAAACTGCAGAGAATTTCCTTCTTTTATGAGATGCTCTGCTGAGCCACAATCCTGGCAGGTAACCTCTAAGATGGCAGTCCTGTAGAGAAAAAAAATATATTTTCACTTTTTTATGGTTTGGTGCAGATTTTTTGCTTGTTTGTTTTTCAGTTTTGGGAGTTTTTTCATGTTTTTTCTTTTTTGTTTGTTTTGTATTTATTTTGTTTCATTTTAATTGCTCTAAGGATGTGTAAGAATTTTAATGAAGGTAGCAGAAGAAAGGAGTAATTGAAACGCACATGAGAAGGCCTTTCAAATAGCTAAAAATACTATTACCCTTCTCAAAAATCCCTGAACTGACTACAGTGTTTGCTTCCCAGTTGTGAAGTTTTCACACAGACCTGTAGTATTAGACGATGGCAATCATTTCTTTATCAGCAAATTAATTACTGATGGGCATTTACAAGCAAATCATTCAGTGCAACTCATCACAGACCAGGGAGGACCAACATATTTACAGAGACTATTTACAAGAGTGTGTAGTAACAAGATAAGGGGAATGGTTTTAAACAGAAAGAGAGTAGGATTAGATTAGATATTAAGAAAAAGTTTTTTTATTGTGAGGGCGGTGAGACACTGAAAGAGGCTGCACAGAGAAGTTGTGAATACCCCATCTCTGGAAGTGTTCAACGCCAGGTTGGATGGAGCTCTGAGCAATCTGATCTAGTGAAAGGTGACCCTGCTCGTGGCAGGGGGGTTGGAACTAGATAATCTTTAAGGGCACTTCCAACCCAAAGCATTCTATCATTCTAATGAGGAAAAATGAGTAAAACAAAATCATGACTTTAAGTAACAGACTGCCATGGGGCTGACTCGTGAAAGCTTGCAGTCATATTTCTACCAGGGCAAGACTGATAGAGTGGATTTTTACTGCATCAACAATTACTGTAAAAGACATTAAAGGTCAAAATGGATAAATATCAAGTCATACAAAGCCCATCTTTACCTAACAGCAATTTGGAAGGTTGTTCTGTTTTAATAGCAATTCATTGTACAAAAGCTGTTCAAAATGTATCACAGAGTTCCTGTAGAAATCTTATATTGAAGCTGTATCTTCTTAGCTATTAATAATACTACAACAAGCATCATCCTGTATCATATCAGTGGGTTTTAACTGTTCTTCATAAATATTTCTGAAGTTGGTTGAATTAGACTTCTAATGATTTCTCCATTAAATGTGGTCTGATCAATTTTTATGGCATCGCCTGAGGAATGAAATCAAACAACTGTCGTGCTGGACTTGCATTTCCTCTATGGATTTTTGAGGCATTCCTTTAAAAATATATTTTTGTTTGACAGCAGAGACATCAATGTGACAACTTGCTTTATAAAATTAGAGTAGCTTTCAAGTAAGGTAGTTATGCTGGGTGATCTGTGTGCTGCTTCTCTGTTATTTGAGGCTTCAGCTCACATCCCAGTCACACGGGGCAATTTGTCATTATCTCTGCTAATGACTATGTGAATCTGGATCAAACGGAGGAGTTGATAAATAAACATGTTGATTTCTGAAATCAAAGAGCTTGATTTTAATATTAGTCATTAAAAAAGTGACACAGCTTCCTAAATGCTACAACATGGCACTGTGAAACATGAGACATATCACTTATCAAAGGTATAATTTTAAATCTAATTTGAGAGCAGAGGACATATGAACTACCATGAGTCAGGCTAAAGGACCTCCAGCCTGGTATCGTGATCCCTAGCCTGGTGAGTAGCTGCTGCTTATAGAAAGGCCACAGCCACTGTTGAAGGTGATTGGAATACCTGAATATTACATGTTCATCTATTAAATGAGATATCAAGGGTCATTCTAGTTGAAAAATGAAGGGATTTTTTTAAGCTGTATTGTAAAAAAGTTCAGGAAACGTAGGAGTGAGACGAAGAGGAAAATACATTGAACCTAGCTAAAAGCACCTCATTAAAACCACATTTCATTAGCACAGCTTGTTAAATCAGTAACTTAAGGATTAACGAAGGTCTATCCACTGCAGCAGCTGTGGTCCTGCAGGGTTCTAGGTAGAACATCAATTGAATTATCCTGACAAACTGCAGAGATGGGTCTAACAGCTTCCTCATTGAGGTAACAGGTACTTTGGCTGGTACAACTGCACAGAGAGCAGGTTGTGCAGGAAACCCTTTTCAACTCTTGCAAAACCACTGCAAATGGCCAGGTTTCAGCACACCTGAAAGTAGCTCTGATTAATTACCATCTATGCTGAAATAAGTATAATGGGTTAACTACCTTGTAGTGGGAACCTGCAGCGAGCTTGCAGAAGACTTATCCTTTTCCCTCCTTTGAAATGTCTTTCCTTGTGTTAAATAAAAGAAAATAAATCCCCTTTTGATTTTATATTATAGTTGGGAATAAGATTGAGTTATAACAGTTTTCTGTAGATTCAGGGAATAAGAAGTTAGAGGAGATTATTGTAAACTTTTTAACTTGTCCCGCCTGAGCCCTTGCACTAATCCTCTTTCTGCTGCTTGAAAGCATAATGTTTAAGAAGAATTTATGTTTAATTTTAGAGACATTGACTAATCTTAAAGATGAAAAGGTAAGTGGTGTCAGATATATGCTTTTTATCACATCTACATGATACCCGAGCACTTTTTAAGAAGGAGCAAATTCTTTGTTAGAAAAAAATCAGTGTGGTCCATTGAAGCACAGAGAACTGCATCTATTTGCAAGTCGGAGAAATGTAATGCTTTAAAGCACACATTACCCCAGTGCAAGTGAAGTGTAAGTATGACTTCAGTGACTGTGAGGCATTTGACACAGAAGTAGAACTAATCCAAAACTGATACTACATGAGGCTTCAAAAAATATGTCCAAAGTGGGAGAGCTTTAACACAGCATCTGTTGCAGATATTGTTTTCACCAGGCAGGGAGCCAATTGTTTGAGAGGGTTCAAAGAGTCTTGAATTGAGCCTTGTCCCTTGTCATGCCCTCTACAGTGAACCAAAAATCCTAAAACAAGTGTTGGGGTGAGCCATGCCCACCAGGACTGAGTACATAATTAACTCCAGGCTTTAGGGAACTGCATGCCTGAAGCAGATTGTCCTGAGATGTCACTTTCTTCTTCTTCATAATTAAACAATCTCCAGCCTCAAAGGATGATCCAGCCTCATACTCCTCTTCCATCTGTGGACATTTATTCCCATCTTTGCCATAAGACCCCATGAATTGTGAAAAGGGGCTTGGAGGGAAGCTCTGGAGCCTGCAGAATAAGACTCCAAAGTTCTCCCATTTAAGCTGTTTCACTTTGGTCAGATTCTCTAAATATTTATTAGATCACCAAGAGATAAAACTCATGAGAACAATTCTGCCAACATAGAGGCTGAGTCATCAGTCGGGTAGGGAAAGAAACCAAATTTTAATGCTTGCTGCAATTAATAGCTACTACTGCTACTACTATTACTACTCAACTATTACTCACCTACAGGTTACAAGGGAATGAGGTCCATCAGGAGAGATGGAGATTGTAAAGGCTTCCTCCTAATACAGTTTCTTCCATTTGTGGTCCAGGTTCTTTCTTAAGAGTTAGAGATCTCAGGCAGAGGGCAGAAATGATGCTGAATTTCCCAAGCCTGGTACTTGTTCTATCAATAAACTATGGGGCAAAACATTCTGTACAAGGTTCCTTATCCTCTAAACTGTGTTTGAAGAGTGGTCTCATGGGTAACAGAATCAGTGGTATAATAATGCCTTTATTGTGTGACTTTAAATAAAGAACAATGAAGAATTAGACACTGATTATTCACAAGGGATAAATGATGTCTGATCGTGGGCAATATTACTACCATAAAATGAGATTTTCTGGTCCTTCAGCATTTGGTTACTAACTGAGGAGCTGCTTAGCCTAAATTCTATGATGGCAATTAAGCAGCAGTTAGACACCTTCTCTGGATTTAACTCTAAAATACTCAAAAAATACCCCAAAAATCCCAAAGAGAGGCTTCTCACTCACTTGGATACCTCTGAGATTTTATCCCTGAAATTTGAGTTCAGTGGGCTCTGATCTCAGACAATCTCTCATACATGGATATCCTTTGTGCCTAAGGCTTTCCTGTATTGCTCAAAGAAATTATGAAACTTCAGCATTAGCCTACATTTGTTCTAAGATCTGGATTCTCACAAGTTTTATGGCTATATATCTGATTTTTCATAAATATACAGTCCCTGGACTCCATTTTGCCTTGCTACAGACCTAAACTGCAGTTAACTACAGTGACTGACTGTGCTATAGGTTAAAAAATAAAATAAAATAAAAAAATCAAACAACAACAAACCAGTCCCACCAGTGGTATGAAGAGTTAAAGTATTTAATGCAAGATTCACTCAGCCCAAAAAGTCAGCATTCCCAAATCTCTGCCATTCTTTCACATACTTCGTAGCCAGCCTGGGTCTCCATATGTTCAGAATAATCCAGCCCATGGTGAGACTAATCTCCCGAAAACTAACTCATTAAATTAATGTCTGTGATTTTATATGCCTGACTTGTGGAAAAATCTTGTGGGAGAACAACAGGTCCTATGAGGTGTAGTGTTGTGGCACCACTGCCATTGAACTGACCCCTGTGGATAGAGTGAACTCCAACACTGAAGCTGGCAACTTAATTTCAGGTTTACTGGAATCCAAGAGCAACATGCATGCATATCTGCCCTGTCAGGACAGCTCTCACTGATGCTCATTGGCAGAGGGTGCCTTCAGATGAGAAATCTTTTTGGCCAGGCTTCTATTTCCACAAGCTATCTTATTGTTAGAGTATTCAGCAGTCAAATAGGTCATCCCTCAAATGAGTGATTGCAACAGCAGCAACACACAGCAGCATTTGGAGGTTAGAAGGGATGTGATACTGAACACAGACCAATACTGCAACACTGTCACAAAAAGGCAAAACCTGCACCATGCTGAATTCATGGATGTGCAATATATAAAAAAAACGTTCAGTGGTTTTCTTGCCTGTGCTTGACTTGTGCTAGGGCTCGGTGATTTACTGCTTTTGGTTGTGGTGTTACTGACCAAATTAATTGCTGGTGTCATGACACTATTTACTATTTGTAGTGCTTTAGTAGAAGGTGCCACTTCCATGAACCATGGCCCTCTTCTTTTAGGGCCTTTACCATCAGAAGACAGAATTATGGTCTGTGCTGAAAGAGTTTCCAGTGGAAAGCAAGGGATGCAGACAGATGGGAGAGCAGAAGGAGCCAATGCATCAATACTGGTCTCTTCAGTCAGTCCTGGTCTCTCAGCACAACTGCAGACCAGCAACGCCAAACTTGGCACACACACCAGAGGAATTTAAAGGAGGGAAATGAAATTGCTTTGGGAGTTTTTAGAGGGAGACACTCGTAAGTAAACAGTGGGCTTGGACAGCTCACATCAGGGATGGGTAGGAGGGAGCTGTCATCTTGATAGGGCATGGACAAGGTCTGGGCTGTGAAGGATCCTGACAATGAAGAAGGAACGTATGCTTGATGTGGTGAACAGGGGGAAACTCAAAATGAGGAGCCAGGGAGGAAAATGGCATGGTCAAAAATGCCTCAAGAGGAAATTAATTTTTAAAGCAGTATTTTGTGTTGGTAGAGAAGAAAGTGAATATATATAAATATAGACATGATAAAAACAGATGAGGGAATGCAGTGTAAAGGGACTAAAGCATGGACAACCTCGTTCCAGGAAAAACAGAGAAAAGAAAAATGAAATAGTTTCTCTCTTTTGTTCAGTTTTGGCTGTCATAAAGGTGTCTTTTCCAAACTTGGATAGAATTCTCAATCTGCTAGTAATTCAGCCCCTTTTCTGTAGAAGATGGATAATAACATTTCTTCTTGTTGTTAGGAACTACTCCTTTTTGGCAGAGCATGTTCTGACCTTGGTTTGTTCCTCACTTAGTACAAATTTGACCTTTTATCAAAATGGGATTTGAATTGAAGCAGTAAATAATAATAACTTTGAGGAGATATTGACAAATCTAAAGCAGTTCATGAAAAAGCAGAAGATATGATGCAGACAAAACAGGAAAGAGTGACTTTGAGAATGCAACTTTATCCCCAGGTTTTACATGTTCTTCATAAGGAAGCCATTGACACAAATCTGGTACTGAGACTGCATCAGGGTGATACATCACCTTATTTGTAATGTGGATGTCCCAGTAGTAAAACACAGACACCCAAGTGGATGCTGTCTGCCAGGAATTCTGCAATGCCTAAGATGCTTCCCTACTGTTTGCTTGGTTTATCAATTGGGTTTTTTGTTTGTTACAAAGCATTCAGGAGGAAGGAGTTTGTTGAATTCCATCCTGGCTGGATAACCCAGAAAAATGTATACTAACTGCAAGCCAAAATGGTTGCTGAGGGAAAATTCAGAGAACCGGACATGTTTATACATATAATAAATAAAATTTCAATTTCTTCACCTCTTTCTTCTCTCTGATTCATTAACTTACACTGTTTAGTTACAAAAACATACAGTTTCTGTTTATCTGAATTAGAGTGCAAAGATTTACTCTGTTTCCAGCAGATCACAGGGGTTTTACTATTTGATTTCTAATTGAGGTATTTGGGCTTATTGAAAAGTTCTATTTGTGCTTGTTGAAATACTGCCGGTGCAAAATACATAGTATCTAGGTAAATTTGCCTTAAATTACTACTATGCACCCTTTAGCAGCATACAGCTCTGACCTTTCTTCGGGAAGAGAAATACTGAGCTCAATTCATATAGAAGTAGAATTTGTGTTCAACAACAACAACAACAAACCTAGGGTTGTCCAGACTTCAGGATTTAAAAACAATCATATCACAAAAAAAATCTTATTATCATTCCCTTCCTTCTTTTCCCCATCCCTGAAAGTACGAGTTTAACAAGGGAAGAAAGGACAGGTTGGTACCGTGAAAACAGGCTTCATGTAACAAAAAAATCAATCTCTGTAGAAGTGCTTCTAAAAACTGCATACAGGGAGACACTCTAGTAACAAAGGAAAGGGAAAAAATCAATCTGGAAACAAAGCTTGTTTTTATTATTGTGATGAGAACATGATTCGTATTGGGAAATTAAATTCCAGAGGAGAGTCCACATTACATTTTCTCACTCATGTATAAGCACTGAGAAACAGAATGTACATCCAAGTCATGAGAGAGAGTCACTTCAAAAAAAAAGTGCTTATGAAGACTTTAATACAATAGCCGTTAGAGAAAAAAAATATAAATATTTGTATATGTTTCATCCGTAAGCCTATCCCATTGCTGTCTCAGAGGAAATCTTCACAAATCAAATTACCATAGCAAAGGCTGTGGTTAAGGATTGTATAGTATAAACCCCATTTAAAAAAAAAAAAAAAAAAAAGCATGTGATTTGTTTGCTTCATGTCATAAATCTGATCAGCTGGTAGGATGATTAATCAGACACATTGGTCCCCTCTCTTCGATCATTCCTCCTTTATTGATTATAGTGTGGCTTTTTGTTCCTTACAGTTAGAGCTCGCTAGTTTTTGCTTAAAATGATCAGATTAGACCTGAAATGTTTACTGTGTGTAAGCTAATTCTAGTCACTTGAAACTTCATGTAGCATATATTCTGGCTAAATCTGATTAGAATGGACAATTGACTTCTGATTTACACTCACTTCAAGGGACAGCACAGCAGCCCCCAACATGCAATTAATCAAAGCGTGCAGAGTCCCCTGCACAGGAGGGGGCAGGAACTCTTGGCCAGGCTGCCACTTACCATTACCCAAACCAACAGAGGATATCACTGAAACAGGAGCTGAAGTCAAAAGGCAGAGAGACTGAAAGTGCCCTGTCTCTGAGTGCTATAAATGACCTTGAGATATCTCCTCTAAATGTTGGGGAGTCTGGCTGTATTCTCAGGAAAGAACCCACAGTGATGCTTTTCTCAGTCATGAAATGCTATTTTTGTACTTATACTGTTCTTGTACTTTAAAACTCCACAGGATAAATAAAATTTGTGGTAGGCAGATCTATTTGTATTTACAGGAGGCGTTGAGCTCCTTCTGGATTCTGGACTGTTTATGGTTTTCTGTGGCTCCTTCTTTCTGCTCTACTGTTCAAGGACTTCAGATATCTTAGTCACAATAAAACTAAAGTCTCTATTTTCTTCTCATCAGCCTTGACCCCTCTGACGCTTCACACAGTCAGACACATTATTCTTTAAAATCAGACATTTTCTGCTCTATGTTAGTAGGTATCCTGTATCCCCAGTTTCGTCCTTCCTCTTTTCTGCTCATGCTCTTATTCTTTCCATTTTTTGGATTCTACAATTTTGCTTTTCTACCTTCTCACTTCTATGGAGTCCTCACAAGCTCAACCTCTGCACTACCCATGATTTCACTCAATTTTTTAGTGTCTGCAAATATGCTTCTCGACCCTTGGCATGTTCCTTCCACCAACCTTCTGTGATGCTTCTCCTCTTGCTATCGCCTAAATGCAGATGGAGCAAAATGGGTTGCTTTGGCCTCTTAGCCAAGCCATTTTTCCCATGTTCATTGCAGAAAGAATGTTAGTCTAGATTTCACCCCTGACCTCCTGATTGCTACCCTACTCTTAAATCTGCTCTCTGATATGTTGTTAGCTTTTTATAGACACTACACCTATTTTCTTGAGTCCCTTCTCAATTCCTCTGAGTCACTGACATCAAACAGAGGTTACCTCTGTATCTTTATCTCTACAAAAATAGTTGCACTTGTCCCTGTACATTTTCATGACCTCTCTCTTCCCAGGTCTCTCCTGTTCACACAACTCTTTTATAGCATCCCTTAAATGTTCTTCAACAAAATTCTTTAAGACTAACCTACAATTCAGGAATAATCTCTAAAGTCCATCCCTCTTTTAAGTCCCTCTTTAAACGCTTTTCAAGAAGGGCCCCCCACCTGTGTTTTCTGTAACAAATTACCAGACTGGACAGAACACAAGGATCTTCAGCTATTTGTAGCTGCCTCATTCTATATATTTGACAGTAAATTACTAAAGTCCAGGTAGGTAAGTGTAAAGATGATCTTCTGAACACACAGCTTTCCTCCTGCTCCCTTGTGGTCTCTTACTTGGGCCTTTGTATTGACTGGAACACCTGCTTGTTTTATTTTTCATAAACAAGACATAAATAATGAGGAAAATCTACTGCACCTTGCACTAAAGAATGATCCCAACTGGAGGGTGTCAGCATAACCAGTGGGCAAAAGCCCATAATAAACACACTATGAATGAAATGTCTCTTTTTAAAACAAACATACAAACCAAAACGGGTTTTTGGACACATCCCTATAGATATTAGCCCCAGAAGGAGCTGATGTTCACGTTACATAGACAAATGAAGATCTAATAGAACTAACTCACAACAGCAGGATTAGACCAAAAAACTATTTCATAAGACAAAAAGAGGGAGGAAGTGACCACTTCAATCAATGCAAGGAAACGAACTGACTTTGCAGTTTCACCAAAAAGAGGTTATTTTTATTTATTTATTTAGGTGACAGAACTGATTTTTTTTTTATCTTGCTTTTATCAAACAGTAGGAATAAAATATCCCCTTCCACAAGAGAACTGAAGTCTATTTTCCAGCCTCAGAATAACAACAAATCTTGCAGTGCTTTAAAAATGGATCAGCACATAGAGGCGAGAATTGATGTAAATTTCTAATTTAGGGCAGGATTTTTTTATGTTATATTATTAGACCATTTCAGAGTAATTTTGGTGTTTTATGTAGTATTTAAAGTTCTACAGCTGTAACTTCTAAAGAAAAAAAGAAAGCAATAAACTCCACAACAATTCTTTGCCCTATCATCAGCTGTGATTTTTTTTAACCTACTATTAGATTTTCAAGGAAAAAATAAGATCATGGGGTAAATTTAATCAAAATAATTGCAAAAACAAAAGTGAGAAAGCTAGGAGAGAAACAATAAAAAGAAAATTATGTTTCTTAACTATAATATGAAACTCCTATCAATGTGCCTCTCTTCTAACTTGTAAAGGTAATAATCAGACGATGTGAAAATGGCCTGGTCATTTTATCATTATTATTTTCTTCGTATTGGTTAGTCAACAGCAAGTCTGAAGTTCAAAGAACAGTTATATATCAGTGGGCAGAACACATTAATTGTGTCCCCTCCTTCTTTCCCCTTCCCTGCCACACACACTCATTCAGTGAACAAAGAACAGAGACCTGCAGTTTGCAGGCACAAAGATGGCTCACCCATGATTATAAAGAAATGGGTGACCATCCGTTCATCCATGTCTTCCAGTACCAAGGAGTGTGTTGGGGGGTGTCTGCATCTGTAAAATCTGTTCTGAGTTTAACAGCTTTGCCAGACACGTCTTTTTCAGATTATTTATGATTATATGACTATGCAAAAGAAAAAAAAATAAGGGAAAAAAGGACTAATTGTCCTAAATGAAGGAAATGCATTGCCACATCTGAAGCAGAGTGGGATGCATATGCTTTACCTATGTATGTCCGTATGTACAACTTACTGTGAGCTCCCATACTAATCAAAGAGGTTTAGACCATGGTTTAATGATTTCTAAAACTGATGTTGACACTTGGTCTAGTACATCATTCTCTAAATGTCATTGACTATCAACTGGATCTCCTCTGAATAGGCAACAAACTTCAGTGTGGATATTGGCAACATTGACACCTGAACTTAGGAGAGGTGGATCCCTCTGCAGGAATGGGATTTTTTTGCCTAAAGGTGCTGACAGCACTTCTCTGAGATGTGTCAGACCATCCTAGACATCTCTCTCAGGTATCATATCTAGAAAAGCACTCTTGGGAGACACAGATCTTTTGGAATTTCAGACAGAGATCAGACAGGATGTCCTAGAGGATTGTACCTGGAAATCCTTATTGCCTGGCATCCAACTCACTTATGGACCATGTTTTTTAACCTGATATTAGAAACTCAATCAACCTGACTATGTGAGGAGAGACATCACTTCTAGGAATCATAGAAAACATAAATATAAAACAGATTTTCACAACAGCCACTTTCACATGTGTGAAAAAGGTTGAAGATGTCTAAGATCGCAGATTACTCTGAGTCGAAAGGCAGTAGAGATGCCCTATACATGAGGCTCTAACACAGGAAGGGTGTTGTGGTTTAACCCCAACCAGCAACCAAGTTCACACAGCCACTCACTCCCCCACCAGCAGGACCAGGGAGAGAAACGGAAGGGTAAAAGCTGGAATACTCATGGGTTGAGATAAAGACGGTTTAATAGCAAATGCAAAAACCAACCACAGAAGCAAAGCAAAACAATGAATGAATTCACTGCTTCCCATGGACAGGGAGGTGTTCAGGCATCTCCAGGAAAGCAGGACCCATCACGTGACATGCAGACTTGGGAAGACAAACATCATCACTCCAAGCGGCTCCTGCTTCCTTCTCCTTCCCCCCACTTTATATACTGATTATGATGCCATATAGTCTAGAATATCCCTTTGGTCAATTTGGGTCACTTGTCTTGGCTGTGTCTCCTCCCAATCTCCCATGGACCCTTACCACCATGGCAGTATGAAAAGCAGAAAAGGCCTTGGCTCTGTGTAAGCCCTGCTCAGCAATAACAAAAACATCTCTATATTGTCAACCCTGTGCCCAGCACAAATCCAAAACACAGCCCCATACCAGGCACTATGAAGAAAATTAACTCTACCCCAGCCAAAGCCAGTACAGGGGTGAGAAAGTAGAAGCAGCAAGTTTATAGGAAAATGCTAATATTTTGCAGCAATTGTTTGAATTTCTTTGCCTGCTATTGACCTCTAGTGATTTTTCTCTGCTTTGAGGCTTTCATGCCTAACTTTAAGTGTTAATATTATGGTTGGTTATGGATTAAAGGCTTTTTATTTGCTTGTTTATATGCCAATACCCTGTTTTAAAGAGCAATATTTTGTTTTGCTTACATATAGAAGACATTTTCTCAGTGAAATTTCCCTGCAAGTCAATGGTTTTTATATGGAGGAAAAATAACAGCTCCACAGTACTTTAATGAAGATTGTGTATTATGATGCTGTAAGTGAGAATAGAGAGAGATTATAAAGCTTATAATAAAGATAACATGCGATTTGTCCTTTATAATGAATAGTTTGATCTCTTTTCTTTCTTTGTTGCCATGGTAATCTTTTGTGACTTTATTTATAAGTGCTTTATGCAGAATTCATAGTCAGTAGATCTTTTTCTTAGATTGGAATTTTCCCTTTCAATCTCTGTGTTGCCAATGTACACAAATTTCCAGTTCAGACATCACTGAAAAAACTTGCACTGGAGATTTTCAGAACTATCTATAGTAGGTAATAACTCAGACTTTATAAAAAATCACTGTCTTCAGCACAGATGTTCATGATGTTGAACAGTCTTTTAAAAGCATATAAACAACGAGGCACAGGCCTGTTCAAACTCTGCCCAAAATTCAGTGAAAGTTCTTACTAGATTTTTCAACAAGAAGTTACCAAAACTTTCTGCATAATATCCATACATTTTCCTGCATCTTTTTTTGACTTACCAAAAATAACAAAACTTTCATGGCCAAGAGAAAAAAAAAAAA
>VXBX01000771.1:0-20502 GCA_013400415.1 Scytalopus superciliaris | reverse complement strand
AATGGCAAAAAAAAAAAAAAAAAAAAAAAAAAAAAAGAAAGAAATTCCATATCTATACACAAAGAAGCAGAAGATTTAATTGCACTATAGAAATACTCATTCCTAAAAGTTTCAAATGGATCCAAAACAAAAGATGAAATTAGTACCAAAGCACCTAGTAGTCTCGTGGTTGACTCCTTGCCTGGAGCATGGATTCAAAGATCTCTGTAGAATAAAATACTGAATCCACACCTTCTGCATCATAAATCAATGCCATGACCACTCTTGAAAGGAGACACTGGCTGGGCTCCAGGTGTTTCTTCCATAAGATCTCAGCTGTGCTCAGAACAAAAAGCCTTTGAAAAATCCTACTTCAGGTCTTCCTCTGTAGCTAAGGACCCGAGCAGCATGTGAATGTCAGCAGGCAGAATTAGATGCCTTGGGGATTTTACAAGAGCTGAATGTGATCCTGGATTCTTGAAAAGGTAAGCAGGTGTTTTAAGGGCACCAAGGTTTCAGTGGTTTATGAGGCTAGCATGGTTTAGGTGGACTGGGTTTGAAAGCCTGCAGTACAGTGATTCCAGCAATATTGCTGCCCTGGAGGAGATGGTCATACACAGGCTGAAAACAAAGGGAGGCTTCTGCTTTGAGTCTGCAGTTGTGTCAGGACATCAGAGGTGCCTGCCATTGCTCCAGCTGGACAGAGAGCTCCAAGGACCTGCTCTTCCCCAGCTACCAGGGGACACGAAGTCTCAGGAACACAGAGGATCTCACTCCTCAAGGTGCTCCACTCAGGGTTTTGCAGAGCAGATTGGCTGAAAACTGGAAGTTTGAAGCTGGAGGCTGTTGTGACCAGTTATGGCGAAGTCCCACGATGTAAGTAAAGGGACAGTCTTCACTCCCCCTGCAGGCAGTCACTCTTATCAGATGTCAAAGTTCTGCAATGGTCTCTGCAGACAGTCTTTCAACAAGATTCAGAGAAAGATCCTCATGCAGGCTTTTACAGATTGTACAGGCTGTAGCCATAACAGCTTTTCCTGATTTAAGGGTGACTGTAGTGGTTTTGTGTGGTGATCATAACTATCAGTTCTGTAGCCATCAGCATCATCTCCATCCTGACACACACCAATCGTAGAGCAGCACTTTGCAGTTTTGCTGCCTGTTTGTTCAGCCATCACAAGGTTTGAATTGTAAGTCTCCTTTCCTTCCTGCACAGTCCATGCTGCTAAATCTGTGATGTCTTTTTCTGGGATGCTGCAAGAACACTCTGCCTTTCTCTTACTCTTCCTGTTATATTTTGATTCTTTCTTCATGTCCCAGAATTTCTACACAACCAAACCACATATAGCAAAGATGCTCTCAGGTATTACTGTTCTCTGCATAGCAAAGAAAGGAAACACAGCGTGTTCTGAGTGCTGCTTTCAGCGGTTCACAAGGGACGTGGTAAAAATCTTTTCTAGCTGGCTTAACTGCTCCTGTGATCTTGTCTGATTGTTGTCATACCACTTGCATTTCTCTGGAGTATTTCAAATGGATGCTACAATTCATCCGGTCTTTTTCTATGCTGAGAACTATATCTGCAGCAGGACCTTTGTCACTTTGTGTCTCTACTGAGAAAATCATTAATTTATGTATTTTTCTTTGTGACTGTTACTCAACTTTTTTTTTTGTAAAACAGATGTGATAATCATACTAACAGTGCAGTGACAGGATTACACAAGTTTGATTAGTACATAATGAAAATTGCCTGCAACATAAGTATTTTGCAATTATGTAAAAAGCACAATGCCATCTGGGTCCTGCTCATATTTCTCTCTCTCTTTTTTTTTTTTCCTAATAAATGACAACTAACAATAAAATTTCACTCCGTAGTAAAGTGTGAATTACAGCAACAAGAAATTATAACAAACATTTTGTAGTTTCTCTGAGCATTTTAACAGTTAGAAATAAGTCCAGCAAGTGTTTAGCCTGCTGAGTAGTGTCTATTCACAAAAGGAACCATTGACTTTAATGGTGTGACCTATCTGATTAAAGATTATTTGCAAGAGCCAAATGTTTCCAGGTCTGGTAGAGAATGGGGAGAGATTGATTCAGGCTCCTGCAGAGTAATCATTTCCTATCTTTCCTTCATTCACATGACCCATGAAAGTATAGTAAATTGTACTGCTCCAGACCACAGTGCATCACATCGCTTCTATTATTACTGTTATTTAGTGCGTGTGTACACTAAGGGTTTCTGAACAGTGCATCCCACAGTGAGCATGAGCTGGCAGCCAGGAGCCTGGCAACATCTCGACTCCATTCCTTTGAACCCATGGTTTTGGAGCATTGAAACAAAATCATTTGTTTTTCACCTTAAACAGTCAGAAATCAGTGAAGGCAACTGGCTTGTCAAAGCCCCTTGAAAATGCCAGTAAATGGCCTGATGAGAATCCCAGTATGAGCTGATGAGGGAACTGGGATTGCCAGTCAGGGTTAACTGCATCTCTAACATTTGCTACATCCTCTGCAAGAAAAAGAAGTTTATCCAAATCCTTGTTAAAACAGTAGTGGGTGAGAGGAGGAAGGTAATTATCCTTCTATAAATGTTGAAAATTAGATAAGAATTTCTGGTACAAGGGTCTGCTGGATTTGGGCTTTTATCTCTGCAGAACAGTATTCCTTAGGCACCAAAATACATAGTTAGAAAAGTTCTTGCAAGATTCATGATTCCATGCATGTATAATGAATTCAAACAAGAATTATATAAACCTCCATGAACTACTTTCATCTAAGCCTGGGAAGTCCTCTGTGTTTTTGCAGTCAAAAGGCTGTTTGAGATTACTTTAACTGGATGTAAAGAATGGCCTGTTTACATAAAGAAAAATAGCACAGCGTTCCTCTACAGCTGCAGGGAGAGCTGTAAAGAACTTTTACTCCTGAAGAGCACTAGACAAAGCATTTCTCTGAGCTGTTTGTGGCCCCTGGCAATACACTGTCTTAATTTTCCATGGGGAAGATGGCACCAAGCATAGGGCAAAGAGATGATGAGACATAATGGAAAGGAAAGCTCCATCTCTGAAGTGGAAAGGAGTCAAGTGGACTGGCTGAACTTCCCTCTTCTCCAGACTTCAGGAGGTCTGTCAGGTGAAGATGTGCTAAATGACAAAAAAGGGTTTATGTCAATGGACCTGAGAACAGTTCATCATCAAGTGAGGGAGAAGGGAAGTGACTGGTATCAGATATGGTCCAAAGCTTTGGCTTCAGTATTCAATGTTTAAAAAAAATAACTGAAGAACGTTAGTTACATGAGGTAAACAGAAAATGAGATAAAATGCTAAATAGTTTACCAAGATTAGATAATGCTCAAATAATCAGATATCTCCCTTTGATAGCAGAACTGATTACACAGACAAAGGAAATGCAGTAGATGAAATCTGTCTGAATTTAGCAAGGGCATTAGACATAGTGCCACACGGGAAACACTTGTGAGGGAGAAAAATGGAGGATCAGTGTAACATCTGTAAAGTGGGGAGGGATTTAGCTAAGGGGAGCTGATAGCCAGCTGCACTCAGCAGGGAGGTGCCATGGTGAAGAGAAACTGTTAGGGAAGTTCTCCAGAGTTACTCCAGACTTACCATTAATATTTTAATTACTGAACACAGCATAAAAAGTCTATTGAAATTCTCCACTGAACTAAAGTTGTGACAAGCATAGATCACGACAGCGTGGATCGAGAGGAGCAGTGGTTTGTCTGAGTCCTGCCACACTAGAAATGGGTGTTACTCACTTGGACTGAACACAGGATCATGCGCTATTGATCAATAAAAATTTGTGCTGTAAACTGAGAATAAAGATGAAATCAGATGAAAATTCTAGGAAGATGTGAATGGAAGCCTTTTTTCAGCTGTTCTACTCATCACTGCCTCTTGGAGAAGTGCTCTCGGGAGAAGTGCAAGGCACAGTAGGAAGGCATATAGGTATTTCCTTCTTGGGCTTTTGCAAATGAGAGAAGAGTTTAAAGTCAGGAAAGAGAACGAAGACCATATCAAACTGCCACTGCTTCTGTCAGCAGCTACATCATGGGAGAGAAGAGAAATGAATTCTGTATATATGTGAACAACAGCAAGGGTAGAAGACTATTCCAGCCTTCAAGATTCCCTCTTCCCTGCATTAGGCGATGGTCTTTGCCACCACTTGCTGTCCACTGGGAATCCTATATGGCACTTCCAGCTGTCAGTGCCTGCCTCTGGCTACAGTCGCTTAGTGAGTGTATCTGTTATGATATCCCAGTTAGACTTTCACCTCCACATGGACAGCTACCAAGTAAAGGCAAAACATTTGCTCATTTTACAACTGCATCAAAATTGCTTTCAGGCTGCTTGAAAGCCTTTCTGATTAAAACATTTGCTGAAGGACACAAAGAAATCTTTCCTTTAAATAGTTCTGAGAGAATAGTTAAAAATTCAGTCACACAAAGTTGCAAAAAAACCTATGTTTGTCTCTTGTTGAATTTCAGAGGTAATTTTAATAATAATTAAGACATGTAACCTGTTTTTATTAATTAATCTGAACCAATTCAACAAATTATGTAGTTCTGGGACTATTTCCAGTTTACAAATTGTTAAAGTCCGTAGTAGTTTATGATAATTCTTGTGGATGAAATATATTAATCCTGTGGAAAACAAAATACTGGCATTTGTTTAATGAAATCATTATCACTAAACACTTATCATCTGTTTAATGAAATTCAGAAATTCACAGATGGTTGTTCTCTTGTACAGCAAATGCATGTTTAGCAGAAACAATGTTGAGAAGTAAACACAGTAATCAGTATTACAAATCTCTCATTTTTGCAATAAAACTCCAACCAATTTTTTTCAAACACGGATATGGACTATCAGCCCAGAGTAAGATTATTTATCTGTTTTGAAGAGTCCTCTTTGAAATTAAAATAGGAAATAATCTGCTTTTTGAAACAACAGATTAAAACAAGCCCAAAAGGGCAAAATGCTCTCCTGATCCAGCGACTCACAACTCTCCAGACTTCTGAAATCCCCAGCCACCATGTGCATAATAAACTTTGGTGAGGCTGATAATTATACTGGGGAATTATCCAGTATTACAATAGCAATAACTGCTATCTCCCATCCAAAACTGGTGTAAGTTTAGCCAGCACTCATCACAAGCACAATTCTTTTGTTATGCAGAATATACAGCTTTGCAATTTTCTCTTTTGTGTAGATTTGGCCTGCCTGTAGGCATTTACCCCTCACTGCCTGATTTTGTTCTGCTCTGCTTTAGATGTTCTCAGTTATTTAACTGTTCCCATATGAAATTCTGGGTCTGCCTGAAGTCATGTCATGTTGAACTGAAGCTGAGAAGTTAAAGTATGTGATTTAGCCATACAGCACAGTCTCACTCCTCTCCCACATCCACAGAAGTTCTGGGGATAGAGCTTGACAAAGTGTCTACAAAATCAAATTGCTTCTCAACATTTTGTCCTTGGATTTGTTCTTTCCGTATACAAGGACAGCAAGCAGGAGAATAACTAATACAGGAAAGGAAGCTGTAAGGGAGCATTTACTTATGAGGATTAACATGATATAGCACAGTGACTTTGCAATCTGCACTGTAAAGTACCAGATGTCCCATTACAGTAATTCCTGTAATTTAAAGGAATACACATACAATTTCTTTTTGCCCTGCTTTACTCTTGTAAATAAATTCCATACTGCTGTCCTGCTTGAAGGCCCAAACTTTCCTGTCTGTTTTCAGATTCTGACAATCTCAGCATGAAAAAAACATAGATCTCAAGTACAGCTTTATTCAGGAGATAAATGTCAGGTGAAAGTGACTCTTTCATTGAAAACTTGGTAAGATCTGGCTGCATTAGACTTGGAGTTGATTACACGGGGTGAAATTTTAATTCATTAAATATAGATTTCATCTTTTTCCACTTTATCACTTTGTGGAACTGCCAGAAGAGCTACATGTCAGAATACTCTTCCAAACAAGCTACATGTGAATGATTTCATAAACACTTTTCATACATTCAGGTTGAAAATTGGCCAGACTCCAGAGATAACAGCCTGGAATTGCTTACACCTTTCACAATCAGGGTGGAAGAACAGATTTCTAGGTTTCTGTTGCCACTCTTTCTGCTTGTCCATGGATCAGATCTATGGCTAAACCTGCTCTCAGTTCAAGGTAAGGCTCAGGGGATGAAAAAGAAAATCTGAGCAGAGGAGAGAGAGGGGATAAGTTCTCTAAAGAAGCCATCAGCCTTCAGCCCTGGGGAAAATGGGGGATATTAGTGCAGCCAGATTTTCTACTGCTTTGCTATGGTGACTTCCTGTGGCTGGGAAAGCCCTGCTAGAGGCAGCACAACTCCAGCTGCAGGACTGCCAGAGAGCAGGTGGGAGAAATGAGAAACCCTGGTGTCCAGAGACCAGCCTGACACTGAATAGTTCTTCTCCAGCTGAGGGAGGTGGGGAGGGGTCCTGGATCGCTTCTCCATCCACTTCACAGGGTAGAACTATGCTCTGAAAAGGAAAAAAAAAAAATTGTTGCTGAAGCTGTCAGAAATATTATGATCAGTGGGAAAAAAAAGTATCTATAGTCCCTCTGGATCTCTTTTCTTCAGGAATTTTACAGGAGCAGTCCAAGCCAGAGCAGTATCAAGGATAATTTCTCTCTCTGGTTAAGGGTAGCATAATTAAGGAATCAGAGACAATGCTGGCTGACACGCTGGGATCTCTAATATTTAGGGGCAGTTTTCACAAGAGTGAAACTGGATAACTTGGCCTTGCAAAAAAAATCCCCATGGAACCCCAAAGCCAAGGTAATTATTGTGCATTTTCCTTCCAAGTGCTTCTCTGCCACTTTGTGTTTCTCAGACTTGTATTATTGAAAGGAAAAAACTAAAGGGCATTTTCTCGCCTCTACCACATGGTTAAATCTTTGAAAGCTTTCTATTTTCATCTAGCACAGATACTTCTCTGACTTATCCCTGCCCACCCTCCAAGCAACAGCAAATCCAGATTATGTGTTAAAAACACAAACATTTGGTGCATATGCACATTATATTTAAAAGATTTTTCTTTCCTGATGTCTCCCTTTAAGTTCTTATTTTCCCCCCCACCAGGAAATGTCTATACTTTTTCTCCCTTCTTTACCTTTTCTGAAGACCCTGAACTCTGTTCTCATAGCATTGTCATGCATTTAATTTAGTTAAGCAAATTTAATTTGTATCAGTCCGTTTGCTGTTCCTGCCAATGCACTGAGCCTGCTATTAGCACATGGACTGTAGGAATAGCACTGAGGTTTTAATCTGGATGTACAGACAACAGAGGGATTTACAGGACTAGCAGACCCTTGTGTTTGCGCTGAACCATGAGCCGTCAATCATTTCCAGAGGCTCTGGCCAAGAAGGTGAATGGCCAGATGTCTTATTTGGTAAGTTTATAATTCTTTCTAAACTGGGGAACAATCTTCCTCCAGCAGACCTGAATTTCCTCCAGACGCATCACCTCTAGTTATGAAGCTCCACATAAGACAGTTCACTGGCTTTCAAAATACCCACTGAGTTCAAGTGTCCCACATCCAGCAGACTGAAACAGTAAGATTTTAGTTAATGAGCCCATTTATGGACTGAAATTTACTCTGTCACTTTTGATTCAAGTCAAAAGTTCAAATGTTTGCTTTTAGAAATGTCTATACCTTGGAGTAGGTTTCCATCACAAGTCTCAGAAACTTCAATTTACAAAGCATCAGTTAGTTTCAATGCAACAGGAAGCAGGGGACACTTCTTCTGTTCAATGTATTTTCATAAGTCTGAAGTCACGGGACAACTGAAGATTGTAAACTCTCACTTGTAACCCCACCACTGCTCCAGGAAAGTAGGTTAGCTGATTGTAGCAATGCCACTGTCATAAATGTAGTTGTTTGTTTTTCTTTTTTTTCCCCT
Organism: Scytalopus superciliaris; assembly: GCA_013400415.1. Classification (NCBI taxonomy): domain Eukaryota; kingdom Metazoa; phylum Chordata; class Aves; order Passeriformes; family Rhinocryptidae; genus Scytalopus; species Scytalopus superciliaris. The sequence goes on along the minus strand of VXBX01000771.1, from coordinate 12,575 downwards.
CTCACTTATTCTAAAATAATATCAAAATAAATGACAGAAACCCCACAAATATTAAAATAGAAAATTCCAAACTCATTTTTCAAAGTAGTTCTGCCAAAATTCAAAATCCCCATTATTGTATTCCCAAGATATTTTCCCTACGAGATTCTTTTTTTGGACACAATTTCAGAAAAACCGCTTCAATCTCCTTTGCAACAACAAGAAGGGAAAATAATTGAACCTTTTCCAATCACTTTATCCTGCAACTAACTAATCACTGAGCTTCCTCGCTGGTCTTATTACAGCTGTGTGACTGAACAGAACCATTTGATTCAGACACATGTTCCCGCAGAAGAAAAAGACAGCTTCACTGCCCCTAAATCTTGTAATCTTAATGCTGATTTTACTCCTACATGCATTCACGAGTAGCTACCATTGTCCACAAGCAGAGTAATTTGTTCAGCAGAGAGCAGAGCTGAGCCTTTATCCTAATTTAAATCTGCTCTTACACACCCCGGAATGGAAATGCAGTGGAAACCCATCTGCTGTAACTGGGAAAAAAAAAAATTATGTAGCAAACAGAGTAAATATTTTCCCCCACTTTGTGGGTGAAGTGCCAACATCACATAAATGTCAGGAGATAAAAATGATAGTCAAGAGGTGACAGAATAATATAAAAAGCAGTTCTGCTGAAAGCATAGTCTCAAAAGTGTGTTCTGGATTCAAGAGATAAATTAGTGCTAATTTTTCTCACATATTTTTCTCATTATATAAAAATCAAGTAATGACACAGTATTGGCATCATTTAGTGTGTGATTTGATCCAGGATGAGTGAGGCAATGAAGACGAGCTCATTACTTAAGCTGTTCTATAGATTTACTGACAAATGGAGCACTAACAACAAAAAGCATAAAAGAAGAGGAGAAGAAAGGGTTAAATACTATGCATCCCTGAGGTGGAGTTTAGGAGGAGAGAAATGAAAGGGCTAAAGGTTTTGGACAGATTCTAGTGAACACCAAGCACTGGATCTAGAGTTTCTAAACTCCAATCCATGCCACAGTTACTGGCTTATGCCATCTTTTATAACACATAACAAACCTATGGTAGAAAAAAACATTTTGAGGATTTCCACATCCTGTGTACTCTAAAGAGCAGCTTGAAAGGAAGATGAATCACAGGCAACCAGTTGGCAACTTTGTCTCCTGTTTATTGAAGTTCATAGTTGAAACGAGAAAACGTAACACATATAAATTGGATGAGCTATAAAATAAGTATAGTTCTTTAATACCTGAAACTGTAAAGCATCCAGAGTGTGAAGCTTTGACAAAGGATGTTTTTTGGACAATTGCTGTTCTCTTCATTGAGCAAATGATGACTGAAGAAGACTTAATGGGCACTGGTGAAGCTTCTGAACACAGAGGCCCAGCACAATAGATTAATTTTGATGGATGTAAAAGCAATTAATAATTTGTCATCCATATCAAACAGAAACAAAAATTACAGGGAACAAAAGCATTCAGGTCTTGGTTCATGTCTTTGTACGTGTGCCTGCTCTTATAAAGCTGCATTTGCCAGATATTTAATTACATCTCTGTCCACCCAGTGAGGCACCACAATTAGCTACCCATGGTGGTGTTGAATCACACTGAAATCTTTTTTTGGTGCTCTTTTAATTAGCAAATTGGACTGTGCCACAGCAATTGTGGAAAGACAATATTTTACTACTATAAAAAAATTTTCCCTGTGCTTATTGTTTGAGCATCTCTTCTATAATTTTCCTTTTCTGTTCCTCAAGCATATTACTCCAGATGCAATCTAAGACATGATAGGATTTGCTCTGACATTCAGTTGGGCTAATTTGATGAGTATTTTGCCAGGATTCTTGTACTAGGAATTAGATAGCCTTTGTGTAGTGTAAAAGTCACAAGAAGGGAGATTGTGAAAATAACAAAGAGCTTTTAACTGCATGCTGAAAATAGAAACCACAGCACTTGACAATCTTTTGAGCAGAAGGGCTTTTTGAAAAAGAGCAGTTTGTAAAGGGAGAAACAGAGGTCATACAACAAAGAACAGGTCTGTGTTACAGGGAAAGCAGCTGAAAAGTGAAGGTACTGCACTGCAAAGCAAACAGCAAAGGAATTTACTGACTTTACAAATCTTTCACCAGGGACCTTGCAGTGAAGTTTCACTTTTTTTTTTTTTTTTATTCAATTGGGAAAAAGGTACATATACATTTCAGAGCAGTCCATTATGCTGGTAGGCATATTCCACTATTTAAAATTATCCTTTATATCCCTCACTTATTTTCCTTATCATGATTCAGCAGGGTGCTTAAATATGCAATGAATCCTTTAGCAATCAACTGAGTGACAACCTTAAATTTTGGCAACTATTAAGATACCTAAGTGAAATGAGGCCTTAAATGAGATTTTGTGTGTGACCAAGATAGGCCTTACATAGATATGCAGAGATGATATGTAATGGTCACATCAGGTTCTGAAATATTAATATACCTCCATGGATTTCAAAGTCACATTGATTTATGTTGCTAAAGACTTGTCTCACTGTATATATCATATATAAAATCTGTGGGTTTGGCTTGTTAAATAAATATCACTTTCAGATGAATGAAACACTATATCAAACAGTATAAAAGCAATACCCTTTGAAGAATATTCTATGACAAGGTCCAGAACAGAAGGTTTTGAGGAAGCAAAGCTATTTTTTAAATTATCGGAAAGGAAATTTACACTTTGCCTTGATTTTTGAAGGGCTGGACACCATTCTTGTCACATGTTGTTACAACTTAAACTGAAACGTCATAATTGAGAAATGCAAGATTCCATCAAAGAAACCAAATAGGTGTCAAGAAATAAAGAAGTCAACCAAAATAATTGTCTGTGGAAGATTACTGGGCTATGGACAGCTTTGGCCTTGAGAGATGCAGCTGTAGGCCTGGGAAAGCAGTAGAAAACACCACCTGTGTCTTTGGGCCAAGCCTGGGAAAGCTGAAGAAGGAGAAAAACAACCGTGGAAAACAAAAGTATGTTTTGGGACTTGCCAGCATGAGGAGAGATGGCAACTACCTATCAGAAGATGGTTTAAGACTCATGGACAAGTATACCTAGCAAATGAGATGTATCTTATATTTGTGTGGACAGTAGAAAAATAATATAAAAGGATAAACTTGTAGTTAATAAGATGGCTTTTGCTCTTGCTTGAACAAGCCTGACTCTGCACCATTTTTGGCTGTCGCAATTGTCTACAAGACTGAATTTGTGTTGTTCTGTTTAGCACAGACCCATGCTTTGTTAGCCTTATTAATAAAATTTATGACTAACAATAACTTAGAATTATAGAAACCTTGGCTGGGTAAAGACCCTGGGATGTCTACAGCCCAGCTTCTAGCAGTGTCAGTTATGGGGTCAGTCCAGGTTGCTCTGGGATTTATTCAATTGTGTCTTGAAAACCTCCAAGGACAGAGATGGCACAGCCTTGCTGTCTGAGCAGAAGCACCAGATGGACCATCTCAGTGGCCCTCCATGTGCCTTCCAGTTTGCTGTTGTCTTTCTTGCACTGGACTATGGAAAACTGGATGCACTGTCCTAAACTTTTAACAGACACGTCTGCTTTTTTACTTATAAAATCCGAATGTTGTTTATTTTCCATCACTAACTGTCAAGTTGTCATGGGGGTAAAGTTTTCCCAAGCTGAGGGCAGTGTGAGATCTCCATGGCGTTGTCCAGGGAAGGGTGTCACAAGCTTGAGACTGTCCTACCCCTCCCAGCCAGAAAGTCATGCAGAGCAGTGGAGAGTCACCTACTGTCACAGATAAGAGCATTAGGCATTTCTGTGGGTTTGGGGATGAGGATGGACAAGGCCAGGCCAGGACATTCACCTGTGGTTCAGGGATGGAGCCTGTCTCAGCAGCAATGGCCTACACTGCAGGGCTGAAATCCAACAGAGCTGTAGCTCAGGCAGGAACTGACGAGCAGCTGCTCCCCTGGGTCAGAAGTCAGCCCTAGACATGATCTCTCCATGGTGGTCCCAGAAGGTTCTCCCCACGGGCACCCAAGGAAAGGGGACATTCTTGGCTTCGCTGGTGCTGAGTTGGTACTCAGCCCCAACACTTAGATCTCCCAGCAGTGTCAACCAACTACTTCTCTTTGAGAACTCTTAGGTTGGGTTTTCTCAAAAAAAAAAAAAAAAATGTCTCTGAAGTAAAGTAAAATTTACATAAAACAAGGTACTGGTTTTCTTCTGTTCTCCATTAAGAGTAAGAATCCTCAGGTGAGACAGCCAAGGTACCACGGGAAGATGAAACAGACTTCTACTCCAACCTGACAGAGAGATTTTGCACCCAGAAAAAGTAATTTCAGCCTTATGATACCCAAGATAGTTTAGTTTTTTCTAGAATCTCTACTGCTGATCACTTGTGAAGCTCAGAGAAGACACCATCGTTATTTTGGTTAGTTTTCCAGCAGAATGTGAACATACACTCTCTTTATGGTGGAAGTGGAGGATCTGTCCATATCAACAACCTACTACAGTATTTTCCACATAAAGATGTCACTCCACAGGTGATGTCAGTCCAGAGTACACGTCTCAACCTTTTTATCTCCAGGCAGTGAGATTGTGACACCAGGTCAGTGATACAATTGTAGAAAAGCAAGTGTAGAAACAATAACAGACCCTCTAGGGCATTCCTCCTGGGAAAGACACAGCAGTAAGTCTGGCTTTTATCACTCAGAAGATGGTTGAAGCTTTAACAAACAGTAAGAACTCTTTTTTTCATGGATAAACACACTGCATTGGATAACAGTTGTCAAAGGAAATCTTGTTTTATCAATCTGGTCACAGTTTTGTGGAGATCCAGTAAGCATGTGGCTAATGGACATGCAGAATACATTCCAAAAAGGTTTTTCATAAGATTCCATAACATTGTCAGAGAAACCAAGTTGATAGGAAACACTAATTCAAGTTTTGGACTGCTGCTGCTGAAACTGAGGGAAATCACACATTGCAGGAGTCAGCAGTGGGGGGCCCTTTGATCCTTAAGTCACTAATTCTTAAAAAAATACATTTTGAGATGAAGTAGAACAGAATGAGACAGTAAGTATACTAAACTTGGGAAAGAGCACTGATACACAATTGAGAAGATACTTGCCTGTTTCCTTCCCAGACATTAGGAATTATCATGACTTTTATGACTGTGAAGAGCTAACGAGTTAACTGATGATTTCTCCCTTCTTATACCTTCTCACAGTTGGTTGTTCAGGTTTGGAGATTGAATTTTGAACATTCCTCTGTTTCTTTTCATGAAATTGCAGTTTAAGCACTCTCCTATGTCCCTTAGGTCTGGTCATAAATGGGCCCCACATTCAATTTGGCCACTGGTGTCAAAACTCAAATAATCTGAGGTCCTTACCACTCATTGGCTAATATCCTCCTCACTGTCTCATCTTCCTAGAGAAAAATCAGTATTATAAAGAATCACATTGATGTTTTGCCCACAAATAAGCCCTTTGAGCAGAAAAATGTTTGTTTCTAGATAAACTGTGGATGCTTCTGATCAAGGTTACTCACCTCCTTCCCAGACCTGACATGATTCCTTTGCCATTTCCTCAGTAGCCTGCAACAACAGATTCTTTATTATTAAACACAAATATCTCAAAAATCAATGCAAATAGCAAGCAAAGAACATCCTGCTCAGTAGGTTTCTCTTGTACCACAAAGGTTTCTTCCTACTTGAGTCATTGGTCTGTCTGGATTTCTCATAAGGATTTCTCTTCATCTACCAGTTCTCCCTTCATTCTCTGAAGATTTGAACTCCATGCTTCTCACTCCACATCTTCAGGTAAGTTCTGAGGGTGAATACAATATGCATAGGACAGTCTGCATATGTAACTGTTACAAGGCAATATGAAATAGTCATACTTAAGTAAATGGAATTAAAAAATCGATGGAAACTGTACTATCACAATCAGTAACACATTTAGATGAGAACTCATATTAAGTTCCATATGAAATATGAGTATCCTAACAGTTGAGTTATCTCTAGATGTCTTTCAGGTTAATAAGTAATAACATGTTATTCAGAGACACAGATCCCCACCCTCCTAACAATGTAAGCACAGATTTCTTTTTGTTTGGTGTCTCATTATACCTATTTTGCTGTAAATAATTTTATTCCTTTAAATTCTCTGTAATTGCAATTTACACTGTGCTTCTGAACTTCAAAGTGACTGTGGAGCTCCATAAGTATTGCATGACAGTGATGTTCATATCAAATAAGTTCAGTTTAAAATCTGTCGTTTTTTTTTTTTTTTTTTCTCTTGCTACTTCCAGCTCTGCAAAGTCAAGCCAATGCCCACACTGTGATAACCAGTTCTGGGGTTTTCCAGGTTTACCACATGGACATCCCAAACAAGGGTCTGGAGAACATGTCATAGGGTCGTGGTTGCCCCAGTGTGTACTTACACATCCAGAGTTTCTGACTCCCAAAGTCATCACCCCAAAAGTCAGCTCTGGCATCGGGACCCATTAAATACACATAGCTCAGATGCTTTTTATTTTCTGTATCACTACTGGCAACAAAGGTGGTGTCACATTTTTATCCATATTGTCCTCAGGTTATGTTCCACTGTCTCCACACGATGCTAATTTCCACCCCTACAAGGACATTTTCTGTAGAGCAGTTTTGTCTTGGTGTAACTTCAGAGATGAGCAAGTGGCAATAGGGTTATGGAGGTGTTATTGAATTGTTACTGCTGGCAATCAAGTGCCAGCAGAGCAAAGCACAGTGTGACGGCCATATTCCAAACTGAATTACCAGCTCTGACAGCTATGAGTACATATCTTTTTGCTGATAAAGTGATCACACTTGACCCAAAGGGCCTGGAACACTGTGTGTTTGGAATGATACGTTATATAGGCTTTTATAGCCACTCATCAGAGGAGAAACGTGATTTGCTGTAACTTCTTTTAATGCAGACATCTCGATAAGTTAACTGCACCCAGAAAATCTTACAAAAACTGAAATTCTGATCAAAAGTTTAGCAATAAGCATACATACCTACAGTAATAGTTTGAGCTCCCTAATCTTTATTGCATGTGTATTGCACTATTGTGGTAGCATAGTATACTTTACAGTCATTTGTTTTTTCAGCACTGAAAATTTAAATAATGTTAACCTCCCTTTAGGTTTGATGTAAATTTAACTTGCTTATATAGCAAACTCCAATCTTTCCCTGGATAGATTCTGCATTCCTCTTCTGTCTTGACCTTTGAAAATCTTTCCCATGACTACCAATCAAAACACTCTAAACATCAGAAATTCTTTCAGATCTTGCAGGAAGATTAATCATTTGGTATTCCAAAATATTCAGTTGAGAGTCTTTTAGTTAGTTAATTTCCTCAAATCTAATTCGAATAGTATCTAAGTAATAAAAATTGACAGAAATGATTAGTGGCAGTATTTTGCATTTGCCATTGAAAAGGATGTGAATACTTCCTCACCAAAGATATTCATTCCCTGAAGTGTACTTTTTGTTTCCTAAGCTATATACAATAAGAGATTCTTACGCCTGGAAGCCAGTATATGACATTTAGATTCTGATTCCCCCTAGGCAGAATCCAGAACTCTTTGCTGTGTGTCTGGACTCCAGGTATGAGACACAGGAAATCACAGACCATAAAATGAGACCCAGGGCAGAAGCTGTGCTGAGAAGAGAACTGACAGCAGCATTTATGCCCTGAGTGCAGCCACCTAGGTGTTGTCATGGGAAAAAAAAAGAAAAAAACAAACAAACCAAAACCCAAAACCAGACAACTCTGGACACAGCTTTAAAACAATTTAAAATACCTCTGCGCTGGCTTCTTATGCGGGCTAGTTTCTTTCCAGAGATCCGAAGAAAATCCAAATACAAGAGCAGACAGGTCTAAGAAAGAGATGTCAAGCTATATCCAGCAGCTCTCCCAAAGCACAATGGCAATTAGCACAGACACACTCCAAACAACTTGCCAAATTCAAGCCTTGCCATAGCCCAGAATGCATGAAGGTGTGTGTTTGCAGAGTGTTCATGCTGATCTTAAGTCCCTGTTCTTTCCCCTGTTGCCTGATAGAAGGTAGAACGGTCTTTAGAGAAGAAACAATCAAAAAGGGGGCTCTGGGATTTACTGTTCTAACATGACGAACCCACTCACACAGAAGCAGAGTCACAGGTTATCACCATTCCCACAAGTGTAGTTTCTTCTTTCTATTTCACTGGAAACACATGTCCAAGGGAAGGCTCTGAATTTAACCAGAGGAAGAAAAAAATTTTTAGACAAAAATTCTTTACAGAGAGAGTAATCAAGCATTGGAATGGCCTGCCCAGAGAGGTGGTAGATTCACTGTCCCTGGAGGTTTTTAAACTGAGACTGGACATGACACTGAGTGCCATGATCTAATAAACAGACTGGAGTTAGACCAAGGGTTGGACTTGATGATCTTGGAGGTCTTTTCCAACCCAATCAATTCTAGGATTCTAAGACAGGTCTTTAACAGCAGGGTCATGTGGGTGTTCATCCCCCAGACACTGCACTTTCTCCCCAGAAAGTTATTTTATTTTTAATTCCCTTGTGTATCAAAGATTCATCATATAATCCTGTTTATAATAATTCCTCCTTGGAAAGTACCTGCAGGGACACTCTAGGAAAATATTCATTATCATCACGATATCGGGATTTATCATTTTGCAAAGTGTATAACTAACAGTCTTAGCAGCTTTTCCTAACTTTAGTTTGCACTCCCAGTAATTAGTATCTCTCTTGGGATTCTTCACTACCAGATGGGTGACCATATGGATAGGGACACTTGTTTATAAACCCTGTTATTTATGCACCTACAAGGCTACCTGGGGAAAATAAACTTCCCCTAGATTTTATTAGGAAGAGAGACATACAATTATTGTCATTCCATAGTGGTAGAAGTTATATTTTCCTTGTCCCTTTTCAATAGAAGCTAGAGAAAAATCTCAGGTTTTCATTGGTTTGGGGATTTTTTTTAATAACTTCTTAAAGAAAGTGAGGATTTAAATCAGTAGTAAGATAAACAGCTGTCTGTGCAACTGCATCACTTTTTCTTCTCCAAAGAAAGAGCACAGAATTGTAAAAGGGAAAAAAAAAAATGTGTCTTGCAAGAAGATTGACTCTAATAAAGAATAGTGTGTTTGACCATTGGAGAGCGCACCAGAAATACCAACTGGAAAACCAGAAAATGGAACCTGAATTTTAAATCCAACCAAGAAGGACAGGGGGCACAGATTTTGATCTATAACACTTGTAAATGTTTAGAAAAAGTTTAGAAGCTCAAAGTTAAAAGCTATCTGCATTCACACCACTGTAATTGAGATCAGTCCTTGGTCTGGAAACTGTAATAAAACTAATAATGTTAGAATAACACTTTAGGCTAATGATAATTTACATTATTTAATTTGCCATTTAATTAAAACCATTTAATCCACCAGAAAAAAATTAATTTGCAGTTAAAAGACCTTTTATATCCCATTGATTTCAGTGGACATTGGATAAACCTTTAGGAGTTCACAGAAATTTTTAAAAGGGAGTGAAGATAAATATTAGCCAGGTTCAATACTGATGAACTGAGACAGTACAAGCATTGGGAGAGATGCCCAGGGCAGTGGTGGAGTCTCCATCCCTGGAGGTATTTAAAAGACATGTAGATGTGGCTCTTGGGGGCATTGTTTAGTGGTGGCCTTGGGAGTGCTGGGTTAAAGGCCATGATCTTTAGGATCTTTTCCAAACTATGCGATTCTAAGTGAGGAATACGATGAAACATTTTATACCAAATAATTTTTATATAATTCCTGTAATTCAACAAAAGAGTTTTTTCTAACACTAAGTTAATAATTGCATTATTAACACATACAACAAATGCCATTCCACAAGGCCTTACACTGAAAAGAAAGGCAACTGTTTTGCATTGCTGTGTGTGACATCCAGTCTGTATGGACATACCAGATGAGTAAACTTTGCAAAACCATCAAACCAAATAACAAAACATCTATTCATATTGTTTTCTGTAAGCATTGAACACAGTCTGATATCACTGTTGGAGTGAAGGACTGAACCATGGTAAAATGGTATAAGCAATGAAAGACAGAGTTATCCCTACCTATTGCTATCAGGACTACACTCTATTCCTGCTATGTTCATCCCTAGGCATCACTGTCCGACCTAAAAGTCCTTTCTTAGTTTTTCTAAGTTTTTCTTAGACCCTGATCTTCCAGGCTGCAAACCTTCATGGGACCTGCTGGGAGCCTGTTTGTCTCCCCTGTTCATGGATAAAGGAAAGAAAGACCAGGGTATTTGTGTCTCATTGGGACATGAAATCAAATGTAAGCAGGGCCTGAAAGTGAACACAGAAGCTGGGAAACACAACTCAAATTGTTGAGGTTTCTATTTTGGTTTGGGTTTTGCTTTTTGTTTTCAGATATAGCTCAAGAAACTGCTTGGGTTTTGTTTAGCCTCTACAGCCACTTGAAAGAAAGGTTATAGCAAAGCTGAGCGTACATTTTCAGATTGTTGGTTTCAGCAACACAGCACTGCAGGGAGTTTTCACAAAGCAGTTCACCTTCAAAGCCCAGTGTGCAGGAATGCCTTATTTCCCCTTTGAAGCTCTGGAAGGGAAATAACTAGATGGTGTGAAACAGGGGAAGTATTCCCCTGTTCTGCAATTCTCCACTTAATTTGTCTGAAATTCTGCCTTACTTTGATATCAGTCAAGTTAACTCAGCTGTGAGGTTCAATTTAGGTAGGAGGTTTGCATTGGCACGTCCCCTCCTTCCCTATAATCTGCCAGTAATGCTCACAGCAAACGCAGCAGCAGGCTGGGTACCCAAGTACTGATTTCTCTCAACTACCTAAAAGATTCATACTTTCAATTACAGAGAGCACAAAAAGTGTTTTCTAAGGTCAAAGGTTTCTTCCTGTTTACCTATTAGCCACACTAATGTACCTTTCATGTAGAATTCACTGTTATGTCTCTATATAGTACATTAAAGAGTGACAGGAAACATTCCCAGACACAGATATTCAATTCTCTGTATGCACTGTTAAATCATTCAGATGGTGCCTGGTGCTGTTTTGGTCCATGCCAACCAGCAGTCCTCCAAATATTTTGGGAGTTAAAACAGGGCAGGGATCACTCCTAAGAGGTAATTTGGATGTAGCCACACTTGTTTGGAAGCCACAGAGTTTCAGCAGTGTGTACACCAGCCAATAACTTCAGGGGCAGATGACTGTCTTGTTTACTTTTGACTTGTTATTATAGTAGTAGTCTATGAATTTTTTGTATGAAAATGTTCATGTCAAGAAAGAGATGTTCAGAAAAGGGTGAAATTTATAGACAGCACAGGCCATAAAAAGTGCATCCCTGTTGCAGTAGGCAGCAGTGGAAGTTATTAAGGTGGTTTATGAAATTAATGGATATAGGAAATTAAGAAAATTCCAGAAAGATGGATCCAACAGGTAAAATACACTGTGAGGGTGACCGAGCACTGGCACAGGTTGCTTGGTGAGGTTGTGCAGTTTCCATCCTTGGAGTCATTCAAAAGCCATCTGGACATGGCCCTGGGCAACTGACTCAAAGTGGCCATGCCTGACCTCCAGAGGTCAAGCCTCAGCCATTCAGTGATTCTGTGATTCAAATGAAGAAAAATAATTTCAGTTTCTTCTACTTTAATTTTGTCAAAGGCCACAAAGAAGATGAAGGAAAATGTCCTTCCTTCTGGGCTGTTTGGTAACAAAGTTGGTTATCTGACTGTGACTTCATAAGGCTTAGGCAGCAGAGAGTTTTAACCATGGAAATACTTTCCTCCTGGATATGCTCCTATACTATAGTTTGCAGGAAAGTGGGTGACTGGTGAACAGGTGAGCTAAGACAGTAGAACAAAGACTTAAAAACTTCCACTTTTCCCTTGTAGTGAAAAAACATCAAACTCTAGTACTGACTAACTCATTTGGAATGTGACTTTTTCCTTTAAAGGCAGAATGTATTAAATTACAAAAGGTAATGAATTGTCCAACTTCTGCATGGAATAGGGAAAGCATAGGGAATAGAAAAAAGAAAACTTCTTTGTCATGAATTGACAAGCATGTTATTAAAGCTATTTATTCTCCAAATATGCCTCCAGAAGTAAGCTGTCATCCTGTCATCTGAAAGGACTATAGAGGCCAACAAGTAGAGTGGACATCTAACCACTAGAAACAGGGCTGAGATCACTGCACTCACTTTTGACCACAGGTTGTAGGATAAAAGGTCTCACATGCCATAATTCATCAGGCTTATAGAGTCAGAAATACATCCACATCTGTGGTCTTATTTACTGAATACACCTGAGTGTTAAAGTACCAATAAATCAACTTTGAGGCAAAATCTGCAAGGGAAACATTTCAAATTTGTCTTTAATATTTCAGAGCTTGAAGAGGGTTATTGGCCCCTTACCTCTCACTTCTCAGAGGGCTGAGAGTTTGAAAGACATGTATATATCACCTCCTTCTCATATCAACTGTCATGGCTAGGCTTCGCGAAC
>VXBX01000769.1:42020-79348 GCA_013400415.1 Scytalopus superciliaris | reverse complement strand
GCTTCTTTTTTCCATTTTGGGAGAGGGAGGGGGGAATCTTTCTTGTGAGGTTTGGCTGTTGGCAAAGAGCCAACCCGAACTTTCACACTATTCCACAGTGACAGCATGAGTGGTTTCAGGATGTGGATGGGAGTCAGGAGTTGGGGCCAGGAGGGGCTCAGACCCATCCTCTGTGCTTTGTAAGGGCAGGTGAGCCGGGGAGGAGCCACAGAGGGCTCATGTGGGATGGCCTGTGCTGCCTGGCACACCTGGTACGCAGTACCTGATAGAAACTCTGGGTGAAGGTGGGCGTGTTGTCGTTCACGTCCTCCACGAGGATGGTGAGGTTGGCCTCGGTCTCGTGGCGTGTGTCAGAGGCACGCAGGGTCAGGGTGTAGAGGCTGCGCTGCTCGTGGTCCAGCGGCCCCGTCAGGGCAACGCGGCCCCCGTAGCGCAGCACCCCGAAGGTGCCCACCGCATCCCCCTCCAGCAGCAGCGTGTAGGAGAGCACGGGGCCTGAGTCCACATCATTCCCAGTCAGCTGGGCTATCTGGGTGCCCAGCAGTGTATCTGTGGGGAGCAGAGGTGTGAGTGAGCAGCCCCATCCCTGAGCAGAGCACACCTGGCTCACCTGGCGGGAAACCAGTTCAGTCCAGAGCCTGAGCACCAGAGAGAGGGGGAGATACCACGGGAGGGGGAGATGCCAGGGGAAAGTCTTGGGGGTTTGGCATGATATGTGAAGGTTGGCATGGGCACAGGGCACACTGGCTGAGGACCATGAGCAGGCAGGGCAGGTGTCTGCAGCCAGAGCCCTGGCAGTGGGGCAGTGGCCTGGACTGAGTTGAGAATTCAAATGGCTCCCTCAGGACACAGCTGCAGCACAGGGGTTGTGCCAGAGAGCTTGGGGGGCTCAGTGAGAAGGTCAATGTGATCCAGCCCCTGGAAGGGACCAGACCAGCCTGCCTGGGGGCTCCTCCCCCCACCCCATGGTGCCCATTACAGCCCAGCTCCAGCCCTCGGTGCCGCAACACTCACTCTCGGGGACACGAACTTCCCAGGGTACCGGGATGGTGGGGCTGTTGTCATTGACATCCATCACCACCACAGTCAGTGTGGCTGAGCCCACGAGTGGTGGTGTCCCTCGGTCCATCGCCGTCACCACCAAACTGCAGGCAGGCATGAGGGTCAGATGTGTGCCCACATGTGTGAAGGAGCACCTCACACATGCACAGCACCTGGGACATGCACTGCAGGTGTGCACAGGGCTGGAGCATGTGCGTGTGGTGGGAAACCATGGACAGCAGCTGAGTGTTTGGGGTGATGGATCCGTGAGGAACATTCATTCCCTAGAGGTGTCTAAGGAAAGACTGGACATGACAGTGCCATGGTCTAGTTGACAACATGGGTGATCGGTCATAGGCTGGACTCAGTGATCTCAGAGGTCTTTTCCAAACTAATTGATTCTCTGATTCTGTGACCTGAAGGGCATGTGTAGGAGTGGGTACATGGAAAGCATATGTGGGGCAGTGGTTGTGGGTACATGGAGAGCATGACAGGGCAGGGCAGCAGGTGTATGCACTCCTAAGGCATGTGTTAGAATCTGGAAGGCATGTGGGTACAGGCAGAGCACCTTGTGGTGTGCAGACAGGTGTCTGGGGCTCACTGGCTGCTAGCGGAACACTTGGAGCCTCTGTGGAATGGCAAGGGGTGTGTGGATGGAAGGAATGCTCCAGACACCCCACACTGGGGAACAGGGCAGGGAGACTCACAGTCACTGGGGCAAGTGTTGGGGGGAGAAAATGCCCTGGGGGCTGCACCTGAGCCAGGTGTGCAGGAAAGGGGAGCTAAAGCCTCAGATTCTCAGTGACGTGTTTGTCCAGATATGTTTGGCCAGAGGATTTGAACATGTTCAGGGCATGCACACATAGTGAGGAGCCCAGAGGGCCTGGCTGTATGCAGGGGACATCTGGGAGTGCTCAGGGTAGTGCAGGGGCTTGGAGCCATGTGGCAGGACATAAGGTTGCTGTGCTCTGAGGTGGTAAGGGATGGAGCAGATGTGGTGTGGATTAAGCAAGCAGGAAGGGGAATGGATGAGCTCAGGGCCCCCTCACAATCTCCTCAGCTCTGCAAAGACCCAGCTGGGCCATGCTTGGGCTCATCTTGGCCATCTGCCTCCCTTGCCCTTCACTCCCATATTCATGCTGACCCTCAGCTCCTGCTGCTTGGCAGAGCCATTTCACAACAAGGTTGGGACAGCTTTGGCAGCCCCAACTGACTCCCATGCCCCAGAGCTGTGGTGCACAGCTCTGCCCCATCCTTGCACCCCCCAGCCTGGCTTCACTCACCGGGTTTGGGACCAGATCTCCCTGTCCAGGATGGCGGCAGTGGTGATGGTGCCAGTCTGAGGGTCGATGTGGTACAAGCCTGACATTGGCAGGGACTGGTTGATGGCGTAAGTCACCTGCCCATTTGCTCCCTGGTCCAGGTCATCTGCCAGCACCTGCAAACCCACATGAGATTCAACTGTGGAGTCCCTGGGACAGGACCTGTGTGCAAGTGTTAGCCCCAGGCCCAAGTAGCCCCCACCCCCTCACCCTGGCCAGTCCAGGGCTCAGGTGTCCCTGTTTGTGCCCCAGCCATACCTGGATGACAGGTGAGTCGTAGCTCTGTGACTCCCAGATGAATGCCACATAGTTCTGCAGCTGGAAGCGGGGCAGGTTGTCATTCACATCCTGGAGGTTGAGGTTTATGGCCATAAAGCTGAAGGAAGCCATGGTCTCTGCCTGGATCACCAGGCGGAGCCGAGGGCTAGCCTCAAAGTCCAGACTGCTGGAGTCCTGCACCGAGATGGCACCTGGAGGAGGAACAGCAGGATGGGGAGTAAAGTGGGACATAATGCATTAGCATGTCCACCCCTCATCCATCCCTCCACTCGTTCCTCCATCGATCCCTCCATCTGTCCATCCATCCCTCTGTCTATCCATCCATTCTCAGACAGACAGGACAAATACAGAGAGCCCTTCCAGGCCCTTTCCACACTGGCAGCTTCTCATTGTCCCCAACAGCTGCCTGGGTTGGGGAACAGCCACATCCTCACCCCCTGCCACCTGCAGGCTGGGAGCTGGCTGCACTGCCATCTCACCACTGCACCCCACTGTCTCTGTAACCCTGCTGGACAGCTGGCATAGGGCAGGTGTCAGATCCATGCCAGCCTTACTGGCCTCCTCACTCGTCCAGCCCCCACGGCCAGCTGCAGCACTGGCCCCTTGCTCCAGGAGATGGCAGGGAGGCATCACAGTCAGGCACATGGGACTCACAGACAGATAAGTTTTAAGGGAAAAATCCTGTATTCTGGATGGTTTGCTGAGGGCAGTGTTTCCTCAATGGGATGAAGTGGTGTTGCCACAGTGATCATGCAGAGTCAGGACATGTCCAGGGTGTTCTGGAAACCATGGCGCAAGCAGGGACATTGAAAGGTGATGCAAAGGGATGGGGATGATGGAGTGTGGTTCTGTGACCCCATGGCAGTGTGCCATGCAGTTCAGTGTCACACACAGTGCAGCAGAGTCCTTCTCATACAGCTCCATTGCCGTGAGATGCTCCCTTCCAAATATTAGCCTCACACAGACCCACTCCTGCTGCTACAGCAGGAAATCTGCATCTCAGGCCCCTCAGGACTCTGTGGGGCCATGGCCTTTGGAGGCTGAGATCCCCTCATGGTATGCAGGGGGCTGGCCTGGCCTTCCCGCAGTGCTGTGCTGTGGTGCAGAGGGGCTCATGATGACACCAGGGTGCCAGGGGGGCTGTATGGTCACTGAGAGTACGTTTGGTGACAGTGGGTTGCTGCAGGCACCCTGATGTCAGATGGGTTCTTCTGCATGGCTGAGCACTGCCTGCTGTGCCCATGGGCGACTGGCAGTGGCCAGTACTTAGTCATGTTGCTGAAGGATGCACACTGTGCTCTGCCACGGGTGGCTCACAAACACCTGCACAGTGGCCATGGGCTGAAGAGGGCACGGGCACAGTGTCAGTGAGATTTCTTGGGTCCTGTCCCAGATCCAACCACCCTGTGAGGCACAGGAACATGGGGCTTTCACAAGAAGGTCCAGCTGGATGTTTGGGCTCCCAGGACCAGCCTTCTCCTGTCACAGAGTCCCAGACTGGTTTGAGTTGGAAAGGACCTTTAAAGGGCATGTAGTCCACCCTCTTCCCATGGGCAGGGACACCTTCCACTAGACCAGGTTGATCCAAGCCCCATCCAATCTGACCTTGAACACTTCCAGGGATGGGGCAGCTACAGCTCCTCTGGGCAACCTGTGCCAGGGCCTGCCCACCCTCACAGGGAAGAATTTCTTGCCTATATCCCATCTAATTCTGCCCTCTGAGGTTTTGGGCAAAGGTCTGGTTATGGGGAACCACAATAGCACTGGGAGGAGTGCTAACTGCCACTGGACAGTGCCAGGGCAGTGTCCACATCCCAGTACTAACACCTCTCAACTGATGGGTACAGAGCTGTGGGCAGTGTTCCTGTGCCCTGGGGGCCTCTGAGCAGCCAAGCAGGCATGGGCAAAGCTCCCCAGGTGTTCCTGGAGCTGTACCTGAGCTGGGCTGGATCAGGAAGGTGTTCTTCTCATTGCCGCTGACAATGCTGTAGGTGATGCGTCCTGAGGACCCCCCCGTGTGCACAGCCTGGACACTCGCCACTGCAGTACCTGGGAGAGCAAAAGGGTGTGAAGGGACAGCAGAGTCTTGGGGCAGGTGGCAGAGGATCAGTGCTGTGTGAGCACTGCTCTGCCCAAGGACACTGCTGACAGGAGACACAAGCTCTAATGGTAATGTTGGGCTGTGATTCTGGAGTTGTGGCACCACTCCATGGCCCCTCTGTGGCCTGTGACCCCGGAGACCTTTCAGGAGCACCTGGTCACCTGTGGCTGCCTACAGTGATCTGAACACCCTGAGACCAACCCACAGGGACACCACACTGAGCAGCCTGGGCACCAGTCAGATCCTACTGTCCCTGCTGCCCAAAGCATAATGGGGCTTCCCCAGACCCTGCAGTGCTCCCTGGTCTGAGTTCCCCACAGTGCTGCTCCCGCCTCCCCTCCCACCCTGTCCCATTCCATGCCAGTGCTCACTGTCACTGCCAGTGGGTACCTGGGGCAGCATTTTCAGCCAGGGTGACATCGCTGGTGCTACGGGGAAAGCGCAGCCCCCAGTACGGCTCCTCTTGCACATGGATCACCACCACTCCTGTGGAGGAGAGCGCTGGCTGCCCCAGGTCTGTGGCCAGGACAAAGAGTGTCCGCTGGCGCTGGCTGAGTAAGGCCAGGGGCTGCAGCAGCTGGATGTCCCCTGTGTAGGAGTTGATGGCAAAGGCGGAGTTGGGGGTGGTGAGTCGGTACAGGATGGAGGCGTTGGCACCTGCGTCCCTGTCCTCAGCCCTCATGGTGGCTACCACCTGTTTGAGTGGCGTGTGGTGGGACAGGTTGACGGTGAGCGGGCTGTGCAGGAAGGCTGGGGCATGGTCATTGACATCTTGCACCGTGATGGTGACACGCACAGCCGTGCTCTTGGGCTCCCAGGGCGCTGAGTCCACTGCCTTGGCCAGGAAGCTGTAGCTGGGCTGGCGCTCCCGGTCCAGCACTTGGGTGCTCCGGATGCGTCCACTCTGTGGCTCCACCTGGAACATGCCCAGCGACTCATTGCCCAGGTAGTAGGAGACCTGCCCATTGGTGCCCTCGTCTGGGTCCTCGGCCACCAGCTGTAGCACCAGGGCACCGACTGGCAAGTCCTCTGGCACCTCCACTGCATAGGTGGCCTGACTGAAACTGGGTGTGTTGTCATTGAGGTCCAACACCTGCACAGTCACTGACATGGTGGCACTGCGTGGGGGGGAGCCGTGGTCCTGCACCACCACGGTGAGGCTGTAGGAAGCAACTTGCTCCCGGTCCAGGGCACGTGCGGTAGAGAGAACACCAGAGACGGGGTCTAGACTGAAGTCCTGCCCAGGGTCTCCATCTGGAAGAGAAAAGGAGGAATAGCAAGGCAGCATGACTATAACTGCAACAAGGAAGGCCCTGGACAGCATGAAGCCCATCACCATGTGGCCTGGCAGGGTGGGCAGAGTAAACCCCAGTGGGACCAAAACTTCTTGGGTCAGGTCCATGTGAAAAACTGACTCTAACCACTCACAGGCCAGTGCTGCTGCCATGGTTGGTCCCCAGATAATGTGTGGCAGGATACAGTAGAGATCTCACTTTTCAACCCGTGAATTCACAGGTCAGAGCAGCCAGGAGAGGTGTGGAACTGGTCTAAGCCAGGGGAACCAGACATAAGCCTGGGGAATGATGAGTGGAGCCTGTCCAGACCTTGGGGTGCTCTTTACTGGGGACAGAGAAACTTGAAGGCTCAGAGGTGGCAGCAGTGCCATGTGGTTTAGAGCAGGAGAGAACTGAGGTGGAATGGGACCTGTCACAAGTGGTGCCCCTGAGCCAGGGGAACACAGGAAAGGCCACCCTTGCCCAGCCCACATTCCCAGTGTGCCTCACCTGCCACTCGGTATTCCAAGCGCCCGTTCTCTCCACCGTCAGGATCGGTGGCACGCAGGGTGTAGAGAGCCACGTGGCTCTGGTTCTCGGGGACCTCCACGGAGCAGGACTCGCTCTCCAAGTGTGGTGCGTGGTCATTCTCATCCCCCACTGTGATCCGCACCGTGGCCTTGGCGAGGCTGGGGGGCAGGCCGGCATCCCGCGCGTACACTGCAGGGCACAGGAGAGCACTGCAGGCTGCCCTGCCTGCTGGGAGCTACAGCCTTGGTGTTCATAGGCCAACACCCAGGCATGGGAGCGCTGGCATTCCTCCACCTTCAAACCACCCCACAGAACTGCTGTGCAACACAGAACCCCCCCTCCCTACCTATGGCCTGCCCTCCCTGAAATGCTCCCCACCCCAGCAGCAGGGAGCCTCCATCTACTCCCCCGAGCCCCTGCCTGCTGCACCCTGTCACGTACCTGTCAGCACATGCTGCTCCTGCTCCTCCCGGTCCAGGGGACGTGTGGTAACAATGAGCCCTGTCTCTGGGTGGATGGAGAATGGCCCCCCAGAGAGACCTCCATAAGACACCTGCCCGTTGGCACCTGCAGGGAGGAAGGAGGTCTGACAGCAGCCCAGCAGCAGCCCCAGTGCCTCATTCAGCTCCCAGCCCTATACCTCTCCACTCTCAGCTCCCACCCGGGGTTCACAGGCTGTGAAAGAGGGTGGCCTCACTCCCCAGAGGCAGACAGGTGGGGCGCGGTCCAAGCCCAGTCCAGCTGATGGAGGGGCAGGTGAGCCAAGGAGCCCCCACAGAACAAAGACCACTGGCCAGGGGAGCAGAGGAAACCAATCCCTGTTCCATTCTCAGCCTCTACCAGGATCCAGCCCATCTCCTGCCTCCAGACCAGGTGCTGATCCTTCCCTCTGGTCAGCCAGGCTCTCCAGAGCAGCAGAAGTGAGCAGGGTGTGCCCAGTCCTGGGGCTGCATCTCCAGATGGGCCCTGACCAAACTGGGACAGCTCACCCTTGCCTGCATCCTCACCCAGATCTCGGTCCGTGGCCAGCACCTGCAGCACTGGACTGCCGGCTGGCAGGTTCTCCATGACATGGGCTTCGTACTCGGGTTTCTCAAAGGCAGGAGCCTCATCATTGATGTCCAGCACCAGCACAGTGAGAAGCTGCGTGGCAGAGCGGCGTGGGAAGCCATGGTCCATAGCCACCACTGTCAGGTTGTGCTGCGCCACCTCCTCCCGGTTCAGGGCCCGCACAATGGACAGCGCACCTGTGGGCACAGAGAAGGGCGAGTTGGGACCAGAGGGGCTGTGGGTGAGCTGGGACCAGTGGCACAGGGGCTGATGGCTTTCAGGAGAGGTCCACTAGGAGGCTGCAGGCACAGGGGTCTGCTGGGACAGCTGGGTCTCAGAGACCAGCAAAACTGTGCCAACCAGATACTGTGCCTGGGACTCCCTGCCCTCCTAACCTCACTCCTCTGGGCTCCCCAGCCCATGTTCTCCTCCCATGTACCTCTGCACTCTCCTCAGCCTCTGTGTTCCCAGAGTTCCTGCTGCCACCCCCGCACACTCCCAGCCCTCACCAGTGCTGGGGTTCAGATGGAAGCGGCCGTCACCATTGCCTGCTCGCAAGGAGTAGCTCACGCGTCCGTTCTCTCCCAAATCACTGTCCTGGGCCACCACGTGCAGTGCCACAAAGCCCGTGGGCTGGTCCTCCATGATGCTGACGGTGGCCGGGGAGAGGAAGACCGGTGCATTGTCGTTCTCATCTGTCACAAACACGCGGGCAGTGACAGCAGCTGAGCGGCGCTGGCTGATGTTGCGGGCCTGGTCCGTGGCCTCCACCACCAGCAGGAAGGAGGCAGCAGCCTCCCGGTCGAGGTCTTGGCGCAGGGTCAGCTGCCCCGAGCGGCTGTCGAGCTGGAAGGGGGCTCCGGGGGGCTCGAGGTGCAGCAGGGCATAGCGCACCTGGCTGTTGGGGCCGACCCCATCCCCATCCAGTGCCTGGAAGGTGAAGATGGAGGAGCCAGCCTGGGCGTTCTCGGGCACCACAATGGTGATGGGATCTTCTGGGAAGGTGGGCGCCTGGTCGTTGCAGTCCTGCACATAGATCTGGACCAGCACCAGCCGGCTGGAGGGATAGCCATGCTGTGTGTCCTCAGCACTCACCTGAAGCACATGCCGTGCCCCAGCTTCATAGTCCAGCTCCCGGGCAGCATAAATCTCCCCTGTCACACTGTCAACCACAAAGGTGCCGTCCCCACCACCTCCTACCACTGTGTAGGTCAGCTGTCCTCGCACGGGGGCATCCGGGGGGGCCACCGAGCCAATCACAGACCCTGGCTTGACCCCCTCCAGAGGGTGCAGGGTCAGCACGGTGGCATCAGGTCGCGGTAGCACACGGGAGGATGGCAGCACCTGTGAGGAGAGGCAGCAGTGAGGGGCACGCACAGGGGTCTGTGTGCCAGGGCACGCACTGGAACACAGGAAGGTCCTTCTGGTCCTCAGGGATACACTTTCCACTGTGAAGGTGCCCAAGTCCTGGCACAAGTTGCCCAAAGAGGTAGTAGAGTCTCCAATCTTGGACACAGCCAAAGGCAGGGATGACCCTGTCGAAGCAGGGGGCAGGACAAGGTGACCTCCACAAGTGCCTTCCCTCAGCCACTCCTTGAGTCTGTGACTGTGTCAGATACCACAAAGGCAACAGACAGCAGCAGAAACAATTTTGCAAACATAAGCAAAAATGGGCAAGAAGAGAGGGCACACTCATACTGACGGAAGGTACAGGAAGAGAGAGAACCCAATATGACTCCAAGATAAACAAATAGTATCTCTAGTTTTATTAGAGATACTGGAGTTAATTTGGGGATTAAGTGTACCTGTGGGTGGGAGAGAGAATGCTGGAAAGGCCACCACAATGTGATCTGAATGGAAAAAAACTCAGCACACTCCTGTCAATGAGCTGAGGAAAATGGGAATAACATCAAACCTGTCAGCCCAGAAGGGATCAAACCCAGTGACTGTCAAGCAAGTATCTGTGTTACAGGGATGCAAACCAGCATGTTGGGAATGGCTAGCCTGGCCTCAGTGCTCTGGAGGCTGCAGAACAGCTTTGCTGATAAGAACAGTTGAAGACATGGTGTAAAAAGGAAATGGTATAAAACATATTGTGGCTGAAGGCACATGTGCCAGGCTAACACCAGACTCTGTTCCTCGAGGGAACGTGGTGTATCACACCAGTCTGGGCTGGAGCTGGGCTCTGGTGTGGGAGTACATGGAGGTCTGATATTAATGGGGAAAAGGCACCGAGTGGGGATGGCTGTGTGACAGAAAGGAATGAGTGATCAGCTGACTCAAGGGGAGTGATAGGCAGGGCTGGTGGAGATGGCACAGCAAGGAGAGTCAAATGACCTTGGCACCTGCAAGGACAGGGACAGGAATATGTGAAACAGTGTGAGACCTGATGGGGGAAACCAGAGTCTCTGCTGTAAAAGGAGGCTCATTACTAACAGCAGAGAAAGGACGTTGGATGTTCGGGCACTACGAGGCAGGGAGGGCCTAAGTGACACAGATGTGAGGGACATCCTGAGGGTCAGGACATGCTGTGGGTCAGAACAAACACCCTGGGGGCCAGACCAGATTTCAGTAGATGCTGGGAAGAATGGATGTCTCTGCGCAGGGGACCTCTGAGTTCTTCCCTGCACCAAGGTACCTAGGACAGGATCAGCTGTCCAAGGCTTGAGAACACAGAACTGTGGTTGGCCACTTTGGAAATGAGAACATGTGCAGAGGCAGACAGACCCACCCCTTCCCATTCCAGGTTCTCCACATGGGACAGGAGGAGCTGTGTATTGGGTACCTGGACACGAACGATGGCTGACGTGCTGCGAGGCACCACACCACGGTCACTGGCTGTCACAGTGAAGATGTACTCAGCACGGTCAGCCCGGCGCAGAACCGTGGCTGTCCGCAGCTCTCCAGTAGCGACATGCAGGGTGAAACGCTCTGCCCAGGCTCCTGCAGAGAAAAGTGAAATGCTGACATGGAAGAGGGAGGCAGGGCAGGGTGGGAAAGAGGGGGAGCACGGGGTGAGGGTCCTGGGCAGTGGGCACCCATCTGCCTGGGTGATGGCTGCAAGGCAGAGCAGCATGGATTCACCAGTTCTGGAGCTCGTACCTATCAGTGAGTAGATGATGGTCCCATTCTCCCCCTCGTCAGGGTCCTTGGCCTGCAGGGAGGCGACCAGAAGTCCTGACGGCTTCTCTTCCAGCACCTGCAGCACAGCCCAGGGAGCAGCTGAGTGGCACAGGGCACCCTTCAGATCACACCTACAGGTCCCCAAGCATGGCATGGAGTCTGCACTGTCCTGCACCAGCCCAGCACCTTACCCATGGCACAGACCGCTGGCAGGACCTACAGGCAATGCCTGAGCCTGGAAACCTGGAGCAGTCTGCAGTGACACTGGCCAGGGGAGGTTCTGCCTCACTGATCCTCTTTCTCTTTTGGCCTATTTCACAGCCTGCTTGATGGGGTGGGGGGACACTGCAGGGCTGTGGGAGGGCACTGCTTCACTGGTGTTACACTCAGAGTCTCTGTGAGAGGGAAGCACAGAGCTCCATGACAGTCCTGGTTCCCTCTGCCCCAACAGACCATTTGAGCTGCCAATGACAAGGTGTGAGCCCTGACAGCCTCAGTTTCCACAGCCAGCCAGGAAGGTTTGCCAGCTCTGGAAATGCAGCTGACAGATCTTCCTGAGCTCAGGATCTCAACTCGGGAATTTTAGCTTCCCTCCTTTGTTCCTGGGGAGCACTGACTGCCTGTCTCTAGACACTTTAGACCCACATTTTATACCAATGCAGCACAAGACCATTGAGAAATCAATCACACATGTGCTCAGGTAACCTCATGTCCTGAGGGGAGTTACCAGCTTCCCCACAGAGACCACACGTAACAGCATTGCACACAAACACCTTTCCTGGATAGTTATGGAATCGGATGCATCCCCATCAATGCCCCTCAGCACCTGTCAGGTTTTGGGATCACCGTCAGCAAACATCCCTTCCCTGCTGCAGACGTACCTCCTCCAGCACAGACTCCTTGGTGGAGCAGGATTCCTGCTTGGCACAGGTTCTGCAGTTCCACCCACCCCAGCAGATGCCAAATTCCCACCCCACTCACATTCTTATCCCATCAGCACATCTTGAGGCACAGACCACCTTCCCAGACCCAGCTGTGCAGGGTGATCTGTGTCTCTTAATGCATTTAGGAAAGGGACAAGTGGAATCTGAGCAGGACTCTGGAGGAGAGACTATGGACTCCCAAGTGGAGGTGAGGGCCAGGGCTGTTGCCCAAGCTGCTGGCACCATGCTGGAGCTCTGGAAGGGGAGACCAGAGGAGCTGGACTCATTCAGCCAGGCCAAGCAGTGCTGGGACTGTGCTCTGTAAACATTGGGAGAGGGAGGGAAATTCCAGGGAGGGAAGAGAGCTTTTTAAGCAAAAACACAATTACTGGCACAAGAACAAATGAGTATAAAATGGTCAGAAATTAGTTTAGGCTGGAAATGAAGAGATGGTTTCTAGTACCAGATCAAGGAATCTGGAACAGCCCTCCACAGCAGTGATGGAGGCACAGACCTAAATATAGCCTGGCCCTCGATGAAGGGAGGGTCTGCATGGACGTCTCTGTGTGGGGCCTCACTTTGGAGGCCCCTTCCAACCCCTCTCCACCACAGGCCAGGGGATGGTCTGCCCTCACACTGTCCCTACTGCTCTCAGCCTGTACATGAGTGGTTCCTGCCCAGTGGGCAGGGATGCACTCCCCTTCCATGATGAATCAGACCTCTCTAAGGCACATAGAGACTCAGCAGAGGACTTACATGAGCAGCACCCACACAGCTCCGTGTAAAAACGCCAGTTCATCTGCACAAACAGGAAAAAACAGCAACAGCAGTGGGCTTGCCTCTGCAAACTGGTGAGACAGTGGCCAGACCACCTGAAGGTTGCTGCAAACACCAGCCTGGTCCTGAGCTCACAGAGCCATTCTGGCCACAGGCACAGCTCTGGCAGAGAAGATGTGAGAAAACTGGTACGTATGGAACAATCCTCCTGTGAACCTCCCCAGCTCCCAGCTCACTGTGGCTCAGACACTTCCTGAGCCACAGATCATATTTGTCTTCAACAGCCTTTGATGGATATTTTTTCTTTCCATGAATTCATCTAGTTTTGAACTCATGCAATTCTGGGCAATGATTTCACAATTTAATTATGTTCTGCATGAAAAAGTGCTGCCTGTGTTTATTTTAAACCTGCTGCCTGGTCAGTTCTTCTGAAGCTGCCCAGTCCTGTGTTGTGAAAAAAGCAACTTCTCATTTCCCCATGATTCTATGGACACCTCTGTGATATTCCTGCAGTTTCGTCCATGCCAAAGAATGTACAAGTGTTTCCTTTCTGCATGGAAACTGTTATATTCCAGAGATCCCATTAACATCCTTTTCTGAACCATTTCTAGTACTTCTGCTCACTTGGAGAATGGAGCTGGACAAAGAACCTGAGATGTGGTAATGATGTTTTCTTTCATTCTGTGTTCCTTTTCTAATTAAACTCAGCATCTAATTTGCCTCTTTGCCTGCACTGATCCTAGGGTGACACTTCCATGAAGCCCGAGGCTTCTCCCCAAACTGAAGCAGCCAGTTCAGAGCCTACCACCGTTTACGTCCCTATCACTGTTTAAAGTGGCTCTTTCCAGTTAGCAGCAGTGATTTCATCTCCCATCTTCTTTCTTCATCTTCACTGAACAGTGAAACATGATCCTTCTACAGTTTTTTGCAGGGACCCCTTGCCTTGATTGCTGTGACTGTATCAGTGACATCAACTATCACCTTTTCAGAAGGATACAGCAAAATAGCAGCATCAGGGGTCTCCCTCTGTGAAAACAGACCCTTTTTTCCTTCCCTTTGCTCCTTCTCCCCGTGACCATTTTCTGGGAGGATCCATTACTGCAGACCCTATGCAAACATCCCTGGTCCTGCTAGCATGTCATGAATGTGCTTCAACTTAGACCCCCTCCCCAGGAGACACTCCAGCTGATGCTGGAAAGTGCTGACACAGAACCCTCCTCTGCTTTGCCTGATGAACACCAACAGGAATACAGCACCAAGCACATCTGCAGGGAATCATAGAGCTTTGTGCTATCATTCGTTTTTCACTTTTCCCTCCAAGCCTCTCTTCTACAGCCAAACCATGGCTAACAGTGGGCTCTTCCTGCGCTTCACCCTGCCCTGCCCATTTGCAGTAGGAGAGCTGCAAACCAAAGTGCCCAAACAGGTGCTTGCTCAGAGCTGCTGCATCATTTACCTGCCCTCAAGGCTCTGAACTTATCCCAGCTTTGCTCTGTCCCCTGAAGAACACTCCTGCCTTCATGGTCCTTTTGTATAAGCAGAGCCCTCCCAAGCTCTAGCAAGGCACTCGCAGCACTTCATGCCTCCAAATACCGGGTTCAGCTGCAGATCCTGCCATGGGGTATGTCGTGAATGTCCTCACACAGAAGCAGGGCTCACACGGACCATGGCTGCAAGCAATGCCATACTGCAGAGCCCATCCAGCGCAGCCTCAGCCATGCCAGCTGGCTGCTCCCTCACCTGCTCTGGTCTCAGAGCCTTGCTCAGAGAGAAGGCAAGACTAACTGCCTTCTCTGCCACCCTCAGGCCCTGGCTTACCCAGGCACCTCTATCAGTAGAGCAGGGAATGCGAGAAGGCAGCCAGGCAAGGAATGGCTGCACCCTGGAACAGGAAGGGAAGCAGCAATGAACAGGGAAGGCCTGACTGGAGCTGCAAATTGTCCCTAGGTCCTGTGTCACCCAGGTGGGCAGTGACCACCAACACAGACCTGCCTGGAGTGCATGGCTGTGACAGAGAGCAGTTGCCATCACTGTGATATTTCTGACCCAGACCCACATGAGGGGCTTTGAGTGCTCAGCCTGATGTGCAGTGCCCAGCCACAGGCTGTCCCTGCTCTCTGCCAAGCAGATGAGGCCAAGGCCCCAGCTGCCCACCCTGCTCCGCTGCTGCCAGTGACTGTTGCCTGATTCCCGGGAGCCCTTGCCACTCGTGCTGCTTTCAGGGACACAGCAGAGCAGAGGCAGGCAGATGTGGGGCTGGTCCTCACCCACTTCTTTTTAGTAGCACCCACATAACATGCAGTGCCTGGTGACTGTTGCCATCAAGAGTGCTGAGGGAAAGCTGGGCTGGCAGCCACAGCGGATTCCCAGAAAACCATTGTGCATGCCAAGCCCAGCTGTGCAATGCTTTCTTGACCTTCCAGAAATATGAGTGGCTGTACCCAAAATCCCCAGATCTAGAAGGTGATGGCATCTTGCACCTCCCCACTCACAACTGCTTACCTTGGCTCTTCTGGGACAGCTTCAGGGGTCCTCTTGCTGTCCCTCCCTGCAGGCACATGCAAGCCAAGAGCTTCTGTCTGCTGGCCAGTCCTGCTGGTGCCAGCGCCTTCTTCAGCCCTTGCCTGCTTTGTGCACCAGAATGTCTGCATTGCCCAAGGACCTGCCCATCCTGTCACATCTCAGTCAAATTTGCCAGACTGCCCTGTCTGCTGCATTGATCTGACTCATGCCTGCTCATCCCCTACTCCAAAACTCTCCTGGGTGCCCCTGTCCAGTCCCCATCCCCCAGCAGGACCACCTGCCCCCATATCCAGAGGCCACCACCCCTGCCTCACTGGCACTCCAGCCTGTGCCTCTACCTGTACAGGAAGCTCTTGACCACTGCCCACATGAAGGAAAACAGGAGCGTTGTCATTCTCGTCCAGCACCGTGACATAGATGGTTCCAGTGGCACTGCGGGGTGGTGCTCCCCCATCCTGCACGATCACCAGGAGCTGGAAGCTGGACTGCTGCTCCCGGTCCAGGCTGTGCTTGGTGCTGACCTCCCCTGTGAGGGAGAATCCCAGAAGGGTTTGGGTTGGAAGGTACCTTCAAGCCCATCTCCTTCCACCCTGCTGCCATGGGCAGGGACACCTTCCACCAGACAAGGCTATCCCAAGCCCTGCCCAACCTAGCCTTGGACACTTCCAGGGATGGGGCAGGCACAAGAAGTGGGAACACAGAGAAGTGGGGACACAGCTCAGCCCTCAAGCTGCCTTAGAGCAGAGCCTGAGGTGAGCTGTGTTTCTCAAGTGTATTGCTGAAGCCCAGCATCACAAGGGCAGGAAGGTGTATATTCTGCTGATGCACTGGCCTTGCTGCCATCACTGCAATCCTGCCCTGGGCTTTCTCACCAGTCAGTCCCACCTATAAAGCCAGGAGGCTCTCACCTGTCTGTGTGTGGATAAGGAAGTTGGGATCATTCTGGAGCAGGCGGTAAGTGAGCCGGCTGTTCTGCCCCGCGTCCCGGTCACTGGCCATCACCCTCCCCACGCTGCTGCCGGGAGCCTGATTCTCAGGCACGGTGAAGAAGTATCGCTCCTCGCTCAGCCGAGGGCTGTTGTCGTTCTCGTCAGTGATGCTGATCCGCACGGTGCTGGTGCCGGTTTTCCGGGTCTCCCCTGCAGCCCCACTGCCTCCCACCGAGGCCAGCACCGTCAGCAGGTACAGGTCTCGTGTCTCCCGGTCCAGGGCACTCTTGACATACAGCCAGCCGCTCTCAGGCATGATGCCAAAGCTGGCAGCATCCCCGTCTGCACGCAGGTGGTAGGTAAGGGCTGTGGATTCCACATCGTGTGCCAGGGCCCTCACCTGCAGGAAGCGGGTGGAGACGGGGACACCCTCTTGCACCTCTACACGATAGGTGAGAGTGTCAAAGATGGGCCCGTTGTCATCCTCGGCTTGCACGTGCACCAGTAGTGTGAAGGTGGAGCTGAGCTGTGGGACGCCACTGTCCCGGGCCACAATGGCCAGGCTGTAGGCTGAGCTGGCCTCGTACTGCAGAGCCCCGAGGAGCCGCACTGTCCCCGAGGTGCGTTCCACACTGAAGGTGCCCTCACCCCCCGACACCAGCTCAAAGGTCACCTGGCCATTGGCACCGCTGTCATGGTCCTCGGCCTGCACGGTGTAGACTGTAGTCCCAGGTTCTGTGGCCTCTGGCAGCAAGATGGAGTCAGAGGGGCTTGGAAATGCTGGCACATTGTCATTCACGTCTGACACGGAGATCTTCACACGTGTGTTACTGTAGGCGGGGGGTGACCCGCTCCGGGCCTGGACATCCAGGATGAGGACTGCCTGGGACTCGTGATCCAGAGGCAGGCTGGTGCGGAGCTGCCCTGAGGCCGAGTCAATGGAGAAGTAGCCATGAGGATCCCCCGAGGAGATGGAATAGAAGATGTCATCAGCATGACCTGTGGACAAGGGGATAGAGACAGGAGGAATGACAGCAGGTTGGGCAGTGCTGGCCATGCTGGGGGTGGTCTGAGATGTCCAGCAGTACTGGTGTTTGTACAGACGTGTGTAAGCACACATGCTGAGCTGGGTGACAATCATAGGGTGCACATTCAGATGTGTGTGTGGAGCTCCCGGAGCAGAGCTGCTCCCTGAGGAAGTGTGGTGGGTGCTGGACTTTCAGGATGGTGTGGGGACAGGGAAAGTGACGGCATGCAAAAGGGACAAGACCGTACCTGGTGGGTTCTGGGCCTGGACAGCCCCCACGCTGGCACCCTGTGGCATGTCCTCAGGCACAGTGAAGAAGTACTGAGCTTGCTCAAAGACAGGAGGTGAGACTGTGCCCTCCACGATGCTGATGTTCACCCGGGCATTTGGCTGTGCCTGCAAGCCCCCCCCATCCTGTGCAGAGATCACCAGCTGCACCAGGGTGTTGGCTTTGCCGCTCAGGGACCATGACAGGGAGATGACACCTGGGGAAGAAAGCCATTGATGGGGCACTGTGTTGCACCCCTGTCTGTCACCTGGTGCCAAGGGATAGGCCAAACCATAAGCTGGAAGAGACGGACCAGAGGGGACAGGAAACAATATGAATTACAGTGGGAGCTTGCTATGGAGGAGCTGCAGTGAAGGAGAGGAGCTCTCCCAGGAAAGCCTGCCCAAATCTTCCACACTCAACCTTACACCCAGCCCTGAGCTAAGCAGTGATACAGGCTGAGGGACATGAGTCAGAGGGCAGGTCTTGGGACAGGGAAAGGAGTAGAGAGGGCTTCTAATGTGGGGCACATGTCATGACACAGAAGGTGGGTCCTGGCCTGTGGGGAGGCTCTAGGACTGAAGGACCATACTTGACAGGCCCTATAGAGGAGGTGGCCCTTTCTCTGGAGGCAGACTGCACTGCTGAGGTGGCCAAGCAGTGACACTCAGGCTTGCTTTGATATGTCCCATATCACAGGGCTCTGATTGCTGCCTGCTCCGGCTTCCTGCCAGCTCTGACCTGTGTCCTTGTTGAGGGAGAAGAGTGGGGGCGAGTTTCCCAGGACAATGCGGTAGGTCACTCTTCCATTCAGCCCCTCATCCTTGTCGTGGGCAGTGACACGCAGCACAGCTGTCCCTGGCATGCTCTGTGTGCTGATGCTGGCAGCATACTCCAGTGGGTAAAACACTGGCCGGTTGTCATTAGTGTCCTCCAGGAACACCTTCACGTACACCATGGAGTTCAGGCCGCCCTGCAGAGGGACCAGGTCAGAGACAGTGCAAGGGCAGCAGCATCCCCTGCACAATGCTGAATCAGCAGCCCCGTGTCCCACAGCCCTGCCAGCACTCACCCCATCCACAGCAGTGATGGTGAAGTCGTAGGCAGATGTGCCCTCATCGCGGTCCAGGGGTTGCACCGTGCACAGCTGCCCTGAGTGCTTGTTGATGCTGAACTGCGTGGGGACAATGCTGCCGATGCCAGAGCCAATGGAGTAGGAAAGGGAGCCAAACACACCGCTGTCTGCATCTGTGGCTGTCACCTGGGTGAGGGAAGGTACTACCTGAACAGAGCAGACCACCAGCCAGACCCAGCCCTGCACAATCACCACACTCCAGTGCCACCCTCCGCTCTGTGGCCCACAGCCACCACACTGTCCTCGGACCTGGCCATCGAGACACAGAGTGACAGTGACTGCCCCACCCCTGCAGCTCCTGTCCCACACCAGTCACTGCTTCCCCTGCAGCCCTCCCTGCAGCAGGACAGGGCTCCCAGGGGTCACCGGCGCAGACAGTGCCCTGGACATTGCTGCCTGCAGCTGTGGGGCACTCCAGGGTCAGCCTAGGCTGGCTTGATCCCCGTGAGGGGACACAGAGGTAGGGGAGCACTGTGTTGCAAATGCACAAGATCTGCACCCTGCTTGCCATCTCCAGCACTGCTGTGGGCTCCTCACCACCCAGGTGACAACTCCCTTCTGCACCTCTGGGGCAATATTCATCACCTAGGTAAACAGATTTTCCTTGGCAAAGGAAAAGGCCATAGGGACAGGAGAACAGAAAGGCCTGGCCTTACCAAGATGCCAAGGATCTCACAGTCAAGCACCCCCATTGCCCTCCACTTGCTTGGCCAGCCAGGGACAACCTGCACTGGTGCAGCAGTTGCCCTTGCCCCTTTGCTCCTTTTCTGTAAAAATACTCAGGATGGGACAGTAAGAAAGCCAACCCCCCGTCACCATGGCCCTAGCTCTGTCCTGCTCTCAGAGCTCTGTGTCCAGCAGCCCCAGGTGCTGGGGATGTGGCACTGCCCTGTGACACAGCAGGAGGATGAATGCTGCTCCCTGCTTGCCCACCCCAGCTCCTCCGTGGGCTCCTACAGAGCTCAGGCCAGCAGGAACCAACTCCTGACCCCACATCCCTGCCCACGGCTCCTCCACCAGCTGGGAGCTCGGCAGAGAACAAAGCTGGGGGACGGAGCCGGGGAGAGGCAGCTGGGCCAGGCCCGGGTGAAGTGGAGTTCAGGCCTCGTCAGCCACAGCTCCTCCCTGCAGCGGCCATGGGGCCTCAGCTCCCGCGCGAGGAGCACAGGAACGCTGTGAGCGCGCCAAGGAGAGGGCCCGGCTGGGGGCTGTGAGCCCAGCCATCGGGGATGGAGGGACAAGGCTGAGGGGACACAGAGTGGCTGGGCCAGGAGGGAACAGTCAGTCAGACAGGGCTGGCACCACTCTGCCCTGATCAGGAAGGGGAGGCAGCACCTGCAACACCCCTGCCAGCACGCGGTCTGAGGGGATGCCTGCAGGGAGAAGTTCAGAGCACATCTCCAGTGAGCACCAGGCTCCCCAACCCTGCAGCAGCTGCCAGAAGAAGCACCATGGAACAGGATCCCCCCTCCCTGCTCCAGCTGCAGAGAACTCAGAGACACAAGTGCCATGACAGAGCTGGGAAACTGGACCTATCTGCTCCTCCACAGCTCAGCCTTCCCTCTGTTGCCCCAGTCTCCTTCTCTGGGGAGCTACTCACGAGAGGGTGCAAATCTGACCTCACTGACGTTGTTGGAGCTCACCTGCAGGTTACCAAAACACTGGCACCATGCTGGCAGTTGCCACTGGGGTACAACCCCATACGCACACCTTGCCATGCCTGCCATGCCCAGAGTCAGTCCTGTACCCATACCCTGGTGTGCCTCTTCCATGCCCAGGGTCAGCCCTGTGCCCACACCCTGGTATGCCTCTGCTGTGCCCAGGGTCAGCCCTTTACTCACACCGTTTGTCTCTGCCATGCTGGGCTGGCAGCCTTCTCCACCACTGCAGATGGAAATGCACCTGGAACAGATTAGCTGCCACAGTGACTAGAACAGGCACGATATGGCAAATTAAGACTTTCTTTCCTTCAAAATGAACTACTTCTCACTCTGAAAGTTACCCAAACCATGTCAGCTGCTTTAATCACTGTACAGCAACTTGCTGTGTTGCAGAGTGAGGTACTGGCATCAGGTTTCTCAGGCCAGGGGCTCTGGTGCTTCCAGAACAACTTCACTTCCCCACCTTAACCATCCTTTGATGGGTGCCATCCTAAGAAATATTTGCAGGGAAAATATTCAGTTTCCTGCCACAAGAGCTGGGTCAGGTTTTGGTGGCAAGGAAGCCATAGACAGCTCTCACTATTGTGTAGTGGAGCACCACCTCCCTGGGTGCTCCCTGGTACCCAGAGTCATATCCCAGCAAGATGCCTGGTGGAGCTAGTAGTCCAGTATCAGAGCCAGACCTGGCTGTGCAACCAAGACAAGGCATCTGAGGAATCCAGTGCTCCAGCTCTACTTTCTGTGATGGGACCATCGATGGGCCACTGGTCCAAAACAACCCCTGCCCACACAAGTCCGCAGAGGGTTCAAGAGAGATCATGTCACTGGTACAAGTGTGCCTGGCCCTGGTCACCCTTGGATGGGTGAGGCTAAACTAGCACCCAGAGAAAAGCCACAGGGACAGCAAATACCTGCTGGAGCAAGTAATGGTGTTGGGTCAGTTTGGGGCTGCTGAACACTATGCTTTGTGCTCTGCCACTGTGTGCAGAGGGAGGGAGGCTGTGGCTGGAGCACCCCCAGCTTCCTGCCCGCAGACCACAGACATCCCCATGTGTACCTCCCATGGGATGGGGCTGGCTGCCTGCCTATGGGCAGCCCACACTCAGCAGGGCCAATGTGAGCCCCAGGGGCAGCAGGATCCCCCCTGCAGCTGGGTGATGCTTCCTGGGGACCCCGAGAGACATCACAGAGGTCCACCAGCGATCAGGTATGGCAACCACCTCATTTCAGCTGGCACATGTGGCTGCAGGCTCAGAGCCACATGTGGGGCTGGGACAGGGACACATTTTTAGCTGTGAGGGTAATTAGCCACCAAAAGGGCCTGTCAAGACCTGTGGTGAGTTCACCACTCCTGGAAATTTTTAAACCAAGTCTGGACATTTTTCCAGGAACTTTGCTAGAAGCTAATGCAGGGCAGACCCAGGCTCTGTATTTAGCATCTGCCCCAAATCTTGGATCCACAGCTGTTTTTTTCTGTAGCTCATTCATGAGATTCCTGATGTTTGCCTGAAAAACAGGGAAATGGGATCAAGCTGCCTATGGAACTGCCCAGGAAACACTCCACTGGGGCTATGCCAGTCACACTGCTTGAATATGTGGGAGTAGGAGTCAGAGCTCTGAGTGTGAATGGAGCCCCAACAGCTGCCTCACCTCTGACTTCTGAATGGAGCCTCCATAGCCACCAAAGGCTTTAAGCACACAGATATCAGTGCTCTGCCAGGGAATCCCTGAAATGAAGCTGCCAAGGAAGCAGCAGTACCTGGGGAAGCCAGGATCATAGACGCAATGTCTCACAAAGAATTCCAATGTTCCAGGCCAAGCAGGGGTGGCACACAGCTGGATCTGCTGATCACTAGAAGGGAGCACTGCCTGGGGATGTGGCAGTCAGCAACAGCTGTGACTGCAGTGGCCATGAAGCAGCAGGTGCAGAATCCTAAAGGGAGTGTGGAAGGAGGGAAGCAGAGTACAGACCCTGAACTGCAAAAGAGGCTTCAGCTTATACAGGGAACTGGTTGGTGTGGATCCTGTGGGAGTCAGCGGTGAAGGCAAAGGGAGCTCAGGAAAGCTGGCAAGCCTTCAGGACAGCACACTCCAGAACAGTCCATCCTAGTGCTCAGGAAAACAAGGAGACATATCTGCAGATGGCCTTGGCTAAGCAGGAGCCTCAGGGCTAAGCTGCCATGCAAAAGGCAGCATATGCTAAGAGAATTGGGTTTGTTCAGCCTGGAGAATGGAAGGCTCTGAGGTGATCTAATTGAGGCCTCCCAGTACCTGAAGGGACCATGCCAGAAAGATGGAGAGAGCCTATCTACAAGGACCTGGAGTGACAGGTCAAGGGGAAATGGCTTCACACTGACAGAGAGTAGGTTTACGTTAAATATTGGGAAGGAATTCTTCCCTGTGAGGGTGGGCAGGCCCTGGCACAGGCTGCCCAGAGCAGCTGTGGCCACCTCATCCCTGGAAGTCTCCAAGGCCAGGTTGGACAGGGCTTGGAGCAACCTGGTCTAGTGGAAGGTGTCCCTGCCCATGGAGGGGGAGTGGAATGAGATGAGCTTTAAGGTCCTTTCCAATCCCAGCAGTTCCATGATTCTATGAAATGGGAAGTGGGCATGGAAGCAAGCTGCATGGCAGGAATTTATAAACATCACCAAGCATGTCAGGAGGGTGTCAGCAAAGTCAAAGTTCAAGTTGCATTGAGACTTGCAAAGAAAAACTGAGGGTGCCAAGAAGAGCCTCTACCACTGCACTGGTAGGAAAGTTCTGAAGAAGGGCCCATTTCTGAGTGCGGTGGCTGATTTAGTGACAGCAGGCACAGGTAAGACTGGGACACTTGATGCCTCCTCCACTTTGGTCTCCACCAGTTTCCCAGGCCTCCATGCTGTTCAAAAGGGTTCAGAGATAACAGAGAGGGGTGAAGATGAACTCAGGATTTCTTTAATGAAATTGAACCACATGAACCCATTGGACTCAACAGACTGCATCAGTGGATGCTGACAGAAATGGATTTGTGGGGTTGATTGTCACATGTGGTAGAGATCAGGGAAGATCCCTCACAACTGGAGGAAAGCAAATATCATACCCCACCTTCAGCAAAGCCCAAAAGGACCCTCTGAGGATCTACATTCTTGTCAGTCACACTTAAATCCCTGTGAGAATCATGGAGTGAGCCCTCTCAGAGCATGTTTTTGGCCACATGGAGGATCCTGGGAGAGAAGAGCCATCACGGACTGACTGTGATGCAATGATGAGATCTGGGGTTGAAGGGCTGACAGCTGTGGGTGACAATTGCCTTGACTTTAGGAAGGTTTTTGACACCTTCTCCCACAATCCTCATATCCAAGGCAGGATGATACAATTTGGAAGGCTTAACAACCGGGTGGGTGAAAGGCAGGTTGGAAGGCAGGCTCTGAAGGGAGAGGTTCATGAGCTGTGCTCTGCCAGGGGGTGGTGATAAGGAAAAGGATCTGGATGAAAGTGACAGAGGAATTATATCCTTTCTCTCAGATAATGGATGCAAATGAAATGAGCTGTGCCCTTGAGACCACAGGATGTGTTAAGGAACCCAGGGGATGAACCTGATGCTGTATTTTGAAGACTTTTTGAAGATTGATAGGTGTAGAAGAGACTGCTCTCATGGCAGGGCTTGGGGAACACATGTGGGCACTTTCTGCTGAAATCACCCACTGAACAGTGTAATTACATAGAAACGCAGCTGTTGGTATCCAGTTCCCAACTGGATTTTAACCTGGCAAGGGATGTCAAAGTCAAGAAGAAGGACTTCTATAAGTGCATCAATGACAGTTCTTTGACAGTCTCCCCCATAAGATCCTCGTGGGGAAGCTGTTGGTGAACAGGCTGGATGAGCAGTGAGGTTGGCTTGAAACTGGCTGAATGGCTCCTGTCCAGAGAGTGGTGATCAGGAGCACAACATCTACTTTGAGACCAGTAGCTAGCAGCATATCCCAGGGGTCAGTCCTGGATCCAGTCCTGTTTGGCCTCTTTGTTAATGACCTGGGTGATGGGGCAGCGCACAGCCTCACCTCAGCACGTGTGCTGATGACCCCAAATTGGGAGGAGCAACCTGATATGCCATAGGGTTGTGCTGCATCCAGAGGGACCTCAACAGGCTGGAGAGATGGATGAGAGGCCTTGTGAAGTTTAACAAGGGGAGGTGTAAAGTTCTGCCCTAGGGAAGGAACAATTCCCCGCACCAATATATGCTGGGGGCCACCCTGCTGGAGAGCAGCCTGGTAGAAGAAGCCCTGGGGTTCCTAGTTGGGTGCCAAGTTGGAGATGAGATAGCAAGGTGTCCTTGCTGCAAGGAAGAAGAATGGGGGTCCTGGGCAGCATCAGGAGAAGTGTGGCCAGCAGATCAGGGAGGATATCCTGCCCCTCTGCTTGGCACTGATGAGGCCAGAGCTGGAGCACTGGGTCCCGTGCTGGCTCTCCAGCACAGGAGAGAGATGGTCACACTGGAAAGAGTCCAGTGAAGGGCCATGAAGATGATGAAGGGAATGGAGCAAATATCCTGTGAAGAAAGGTTAAGGGAACTGGGATGGTTCAGCCAGGAGAAGAGAAGAGGTATCATGCATACAGGAAAGAAGTCAACAAGAGGATGGAGCCAAGCTCTTGCCAGTGGTGCCCACTTCCAGGATCAGCCATGGGCACACAGTGGAAAATTAGGGTACACTTTCCCACTCCGAGGGTGACCAAACTCTGGCAGAGGTTGCCCAGGGAAGTGGTGACATCATGGGCAAACAACTCTGGATGATGCTGCTTGTGCATGGGGGGCTGTACTAGGTTATCTCAAGAGGTCCCTTCTGAACTCAACCATTCTATGATCTCCAAAGAACCTTCTAAACACTCCAGTTCCCCATTGAGCTCCAATTCTTCCAAGAGAGTTGATTTGCTTCCCCAGCCCTGCACCACAGTCCTGACCACACTGGGCAGCAGCATCTGCTACCTGCCCCTCCTTCCCTCTAGGTGTGGTGAGAAGACTTCACTGGGATGCCCTGCCGCTGAAGAAGAGCTGCCCTGGGCAGAAGAGTGCCTGGTGAGAGTGCTGTGGCCATCACAGAGCAGAAGAGGATGACATAGGAGAGCAGCAAGATGTCTCAAGGCTATGTAGAAAGAAGCCAAAGCATCAGCCTTAGAAAAGGAAGCAGGGTCCTGGGGTAGTGTGCCTCTCCCCACTGCACTGGGAACTGGGAGGGCAGAGATGGACATTGAGGCCTTGCTATTTCACACCCTCCTTCCAGTTTCCCAGCAAGTCTGGAGCCAGGGCAATACAGACATCTTACATTCCCCAGAGATGGGGATGGGTTAAGCACAGTCCCACATCGGGGCCCTCAGCTGCATCGGTTGTGGGAGTGAAAGCTTCCCCTTCCCACAGACCCATCTTGAGGGCAGCACCAGAGCCCCTCACCCAGAGCCATCCCTTGCCTTCACCACCCTGCTGCTGAGCCACGTACCCCTGCATAGCCCACAGTGCTGGAGAGCACTGTAGCACTGCTCAGCAGCTCGGGCCTCCATCCCCTGGCTGTCCTGCCTGATCCAGCCGGCGCAGTCACAGGCAGGGAGCTCATCTGGAGCCTGGCCCTGGCTGGGGCTCTGCTGCGCACATGTTACACTGTGGCTTTGGCAAACATCTGGCTTTGGGCTCCCGCCCCTCCGAGTGACGGCTCTTGGTGGGAGAGGAGGGGAGGCTGGCGCCAGTGTGGTCAGCGATCCCACGCACGGCTCCCTGCGCCTGAGTGCATGCCAAGGCGCCCTGCCCTCGCGGCCCTGGCACAGCCGCTGACCAGCCAACAGCCGGGCAGCGGCCACGCGGCTATTTCAGGAGCTGTCCCTGGCTCCCAGGCTGCGCCTCAGCCTCCAGCACGCTTGGGCCTCGGGGGAGGGAGCAGGGTCAGGGTTCGGCCCAGCGACAGTCCAGGACACGTGGCTGAGGCGAGGGTCAGGCCCCGCAGCTGCTGCAGCCCCCCATCCCGGGAGTCCCCGCACAGCTGCCGGCACGGCCGGCTCACACCACTGGATCCCCCCGGTCCCAGGCGTGGGCAGGGGTCTGGCTGGCAGCCTCACGGCCACAGCCTCCATGCTGCCTGTAGAATTGTTGCTGCCCCATCCCTGGAAGTGTTCATGGCTGGGTTGGATGGGGCTTGGAACAACCTGGTTTAGCGGAAGGTGTCTCTGCCCGTGGCTGGGGGTGGGACAAGATGGGCTTTAAGGTCCCTTCTGTGATTCTATGACACACACGGGGCTGCCACAGCTACACATAGCCTGGAATGGGGAGCAGGGGCTGCCAATGGCCTCCAGCACTGCTCTGGGATGGGGTAAAGCCCTTGGTTTGGAGGATGAGGGGAAGTGGGTTAACCACAGACACTGTCAGGGAGGCAGGATGTGGGGGATGAGGCTGGGCAAGAGGTGTAGGAGCCTGGGGGTGCACAGCGCCTTTCTCTGAGCCTGGGGGTCTCTGAGCACAGAGGCAGACTAAGGCACAGTAGGAAAAGGAGCAAGGCTCACACCTGGGCAGCTACAGGGCACAGGGAGCCCCATGGAGGATGCAGGAACTGAGCAGACTTGGAAGCTGGGGAGAAGAATGGGGCAGGAAATCCTGGAATGAGTGGGGCTGGGAAACTTGGCTCTGCAGGGAAAAGTGCTCTAGGTGGGGGGCTTGAGTGGGGCTGCCACAGTGCAGGGTAGAAGTGGCAGGTCCTGCTCTCAGGGCATTGGTGCCAGAAGAACCCCAAATGAGGGTGTGGGACTGGGTTTCAGCTGTGCAGAGCTCAGACAGGGAGTGGTCACAGAGAAGGTCTTTGCAGCAAGATGGGACACAGCTGGGCAAGACATGCAGGAGATGGGGTTGAGGTGAGCACGAGATCGAGCATGCCAGGCAGGGTGAGCCTGGGGAGCAAGGAGCCCCAATATCAGAAGGACATGAAGCTGCTGGAATGAGTCCAGATGAGGCCACGGAGATGCTCTGAGGGCTGAAGCCCCTCTGCTCTGGAGACAGGCTGGGAGAGTTGGGGGTGCTCAGCCTGGAGAAGAGAAGGCTCTGGGGAGAGCTGAGAGCCCCTCCCCATGCCTAAAGGGGCTCCAGGAGAGCTGGAGAGGGATTTTGGACAAGGGCCTGGAGGGACAGGACACAGAATAGCTTCCCACTGCCAGAGGGCAGGGTTAGATGGGATATTGGGAAGGAATTGCTGGCTGTGAGAGTGGGCAGGCCCTGGCACAGGTTGGGCAGAGAAGCTGTGGCTGCCCCATCCCTGAGAGTGTTCAGTGTTGGACAGGGCTTGAAGTA
The DNA here is from genome assembly GCA_013400415.1 of Scytalopus superciliaris. Taxonomy (NCBI): domain Eukaryota; kingdom Metazoa; phylum Chordata; class Aves; order Passeriformes; family Rhinocryptidae; genus Scytalopus; species Scytalopus superciliaris. The sequence continues at coordinate 52,084 of VXBX01000769.1, read as the reverse complement.
ACCTGGTCCAGTGGAAAGTGTTCCTGCCCATGGTAGGGGATGGAATGAGATGAACTTTAAGGTCCCTCCCAATCCAAACCAGTCTCTAATTCCATAGGGAGCAAGGATGGGCTGGCATGTCCCAAGGGCTGTGCAGATCAGGGAGAGAACAGCCAGTGAGAGCTGTCCTGGGGCACAGCAGAGAAGGTCCTGGGGAAGAAGACAACTACAGCTGACACTGACCAAGGGATGTGGGGAGAACAAGAGAGAGCAGAGACTGGGGGGGCCATGCTGGTGGCTGGGGCTCTGGGAGGGGGGCACAGGGACTAGCCCTTTGGAGGGCAGTGTACACAGGTGTGGGGATGTGGGTAGACATGGAGGAGAGAGCTGTGTGAGCAAGGGCGGTGGGAGGAAGAGGAGTTCCAAGGGGACTGGAGCTGAAGCAGAGGTAAGGGAAAAGGGGCAGCTGTGAGGGGGCTGGGATTGCGTGGAGGAAGGAGAGAGCTGTTCGAGGGGGCTGGGAGGAGGAGCAGAGCATGGGGGAAGAGAAGCGCAAGGGGCTGGGGCCTCTCGGCTGCAGTGGAAAAGCTGCTGCAGCTCCAGGGGAAATGCTACTTGAATTAATCATGGCGCTGGCTGCTGTGCCAAGCCCAGGAGGAGGCTGCTGGCAGCGCAAGGAAATAACTTTCACAGGAATTTGGAACAAATGCAGCTCTTCTGGCAGTAACAACAGCACTCACCTCCCCCCACAGCCTCCCCATGTACCAGCATCTCCCCCATGTCCACACTCCTGTGTACCTCCAGACTCTCCCACATGGCAGCCCACTCCCCAGGACCGTGATGCTCTCCCTCCCCTCATTCTACTCCCCAGCATGCTCACAGGCATCTCCCCATCTCGCCTTGGAAAGCTTGTCTTGTTTCTGAGGAGGGGAAGGCCTGTTCCATGTCATGCAAAGGTCTGAAAATAGGTTGATGTTAAATCCTTTGACTCAAGAACACAAATGTAGGCAGCTGTTGGTGAGCATTAGTCCTCGTGCTGCTCCAGTTCCCACACACAGCTATGCCCCGTGTCCCCTCACAGCTGCCCCTTCAGCAGCACAACTGAGACATCAGTATTAGCCCTCCAGACTCTCTTTCGGTAATACAGTGTATGTGTTCTGGTGTAGCCTACAGCTCTTCACCCAGGTCTTCCTCCCTGGGGCACAGCCCATGGGGCTGTCCCAGTGCAGTGCATGCATGTCCCATGGAATCACAAATCAGGGCCCAAAACTCATCAGACTTGTTTTCAAAACCACAGAGACTCTACAGAGACTCTACATTAGGTGTATTGCTGGTCAGCTTTTCATTTCAGATGTTCCCCAAGAACTGTGTGTATGAATGCAAAGGGAATATATAAACTCTGGTTCCAAAATCATCAATATTGAATCTGTGCAATAATCAGTAATCCACCATCTCATGTTATTCAGGTTTCTGTCCAATCAGCCCATGCTCACTACATGGGGTTCACAGCTCTCTCAGCCAGAGCGCACACAATGCTTGATTTAGCATGAAAAGTCAGAAAGTCCCAGAAAAACAGTATCTGACCATGCATGCAGCATGCTGGTACAAAGTCAAATGTTTAAAATAAATTTAAGCCAGCAGGGTGAATTTATACCAGAGCAGTGCTTCCCATCACAGAACCACAGCACTGGAATGAGGCCCAGTGTGCCCTAAAGCTTCTGCATCATCAGCTCATGGCCACAGAGAGGAAGAAGGGAGCCAGACGGTGACTGTCTCCTGCTCCATTTTCTGCTGGTCACATGTTCACTGGTTACCTGGGTTCTGTCTCCACTGATGTTTCTCTTATCTTGGACTTGAACTGAGAGTTTGCTATTTTCTTTGCTTCATGCTCATGCAGAGTCTGCTACTGTGGGACCTGGCCCATGACAAACATGAGTAATATGCAAAGAAGATGTTATGAGTTTCTTTTCTTTCTCCAGAGCTCAGGCCAGCAACCTGCTCTGCTCATCCCTGTTTGTATCCCAGATACAAACACTGATCCAGCAGAGAGGACAAGGTCTGCCAGAAAGCAGGAGACCTACAACCACTCTTCAGGTCTCTTCTGGTCACTCATAGGGACTCCTCTCTGTACTGCCTACAGAGAGGAGACAGCATTGCCTGAGAACAGACCAGGTCCTCCCAGGGTTTTCTGTTTAAAAATGTGGCAGTCTGATGGAGGACCAAACCCACCGAGTTCTGTGCTGACCCAAATGACTGTCCTGTGTCCTGCGTGTCATCTGGCAGGGCCTGCCTGTGTCCTGAGCTCTTGTGACCATTGTGTGGTTTTGGCCCAAATCCAGACTTTGACAGGGACCCTTTACCATCCCGAGGCAAGGTGCACCCAATGCCTGGAAGCTGGGGGCAGATGGAGTCAGGCAGTAGCAATGGCACACAGGCTGTGGGGCAGCATACCTGACATGGGCAACCCTGTGGGTCATGGTGCCAGGCACTGACCATGGTGGGCCCTGGCAGCATTTCTAAAGCCCTCCTGTTCGTGGCAACACTGGGCAGCTGTGCTCTGAGCTCAGGGCTCCCTGTCCCAGCTCTGTCCAGCTCCCAGATCTGGCTGGCTCCTGCTGCATCCCCAGCCGAGCCATCAGCCTGGCCAGCCTCCTTTCCCATCCTCTCACATTTCCCGGCTCAGAGGAAGCAGCAGCAGATGTGTGAGCTGTTTGCTTTGTGCCGAGGCCACGCGGGAGTTACCTGTTCTCAGCCCAGACGCGCTGTTTCCAAACGAAACACAAGGACTGAGCCAAGACCATCAAAATCTGGCCAAAGCCTCGGTCGCTACTGGCCTCCAGGTCAGCCCATCCCCTGCACGGTGTGGAACTGGGGTGGCCCCTGCCAGGGTCAGGCAGCCATGTGCTGGAACCACTTCTGGGCGTGCCCCCAGGGCCCTGCACAATCCGGCTCATCCACAGGGTCCGTTCTCCCTCTGGCTCGGCCCCGCACTCACAGTCAGGAGCCCAGCCGCCATCTCCAATTGCATTTCCAGAGCGCCTTCCCACACGGTGAGCGGCACTGAGCAGGAAGGCACGGACACGGAGAGAGGGGGCCTCCCTTCGGGGGCTGCAGAGCCCAGACATCTCTGCATAATCCTGGGTCTGCCATGTTCACTCAGGGACATGAGGCTCCTCTGCTCTGACTCTGTCCCTGAATCCATTCCTGACCGCTTCCCCATCTCTGTCCCCAGCTCTGGCCCATCTCCAACCCCCCAAACTGGGACAAAGTGGAGTGTTAGTTACCCTGCATAGACCAAACCTCAGTCTCCTCTGACCCGAATCTTCCTCCTCATCTCCTATACACTTCTTCTGCCCAGACTTCCCCCTAATGCCACCTTGACTCATCCCCAAATCTCCCAGATCTGCCCCATCTTACACTTGCCCCTACCCCACATTCCTTCTTTATTCTGCATTCCTCCTTTCCCCCACACTCCGCTGCACTCAGCCCCTGACAAGCCCCTCTCCAGTGCTCCCACCCCCCTCTGTCAGTCACCTGCACTCACACACCCACCCCTGTCCACTCTCCCCAGATCCCACTCACAACTCCCATGCCCCCTCAGTGTACCCACAGGGCACCCATTTACAGTTCTTTCTTGCCAGCTCCAAATCCTTCTCCAGGCCCACCTAGAGACCCCTCTCCCCAGCCAGGTCACAGGACCTCCTCCTGCCTTGTCTCATGAGCCCCAGAATTCCTCCTCCTCCTGGCACCATGGGCACCTCTCACCACCTGGCCCCAGAGCTCCTTGTGGCCCCAGTCAGATGTCCCCATGCCCCAAGCCTTCAGCAGTGGAGTGCCCCCAATATCACTGGTGCTTGTCCTAATGGACAGCACTGGTCAGCAGGAGTGGTCAGCAGCCCTGCACTAGCTCTGCACTGTCCCATCCTCCTGATGGGCGGGTGACATCCCCTGTTCCCACAAACCAGGGCTCCAGGGCCTGAGCTGTGACAGAAACACTGAATGCAGGGAACACAGAACACACAGAATCCAAACAGTATTGCTGGCTTCTCACGGCCATCACAGAGCTTTTGGAGGGGCAGCAGCTCTGCGGCCCCAGCTGTGACCTCTTGCAGGATAAAGGCTGGTGCAGCAGCACGTGCCTAAGTTCATTGGCATAATTAATGGTAATGTGCTCAATCAGCCTTAGTAACACTGATGAACATGGGCTAATGACCTCACAGGGGAGGGGGAGTCGGGGGAGAGGGAAGTTCAAAGCCTGGCTACAGGCAGCTTCCCAGAGGTGGTTCCTGAGCTCTGTTGTGAGTGTCTTGGCTGCAAGGCAGCTCCATCCTGGTGCAAGCAAAGCCTGGTCAGCAGAACCCACCTCAGCTGAGGTCCACAGAGTGTTATGCACGATGGACAGCCTCACAGTGTGCCCAGTGTCAGTGGCATTGCCCACTACTCACATGTAGAAAGGGTGCGACACTGCTTGGCCCCATTGGTGACTCACACCAAGAGCGGGGATCTCTGCTCCAGCATTCCTGCTGCAAACACTGCCCATCAAAGCCATGGCACCTGCATCGAACACCCTGCAGTGGCAGGTCTCCCACCCCAAACCACTCACAGCCCTGGCCATGCCCTCCCCAAGCTCAGGTCTCAACACCTGCACCTACCTGCAAGAAGCAGGTCCCAACAGGGGTGTTCTCCTTCAGGGATACATTGTAGAAGTTACTCCTGAACACCGGCTCATTGTCGTTGACATCCTGCAGGGCCACATGCACCACGGCTGAGGAAGAGAGGGCAGGGGTTCCCCGGTCAGTGGCCAGCACTGTCAGCTGAGGCTGTGGGTCCTTCTCGTAATCCAGTGGGGCAGCAGTGGTGATGATGCCGGTGGCAGGGTCGATGGCAAACCAGCTGGAGTGGGTGTCATGGCTATGCACTATACTGTACCGCACCTCCCCATTGGGACCCTGGTCCTTGTCACGAGCTGTCACCTGCAGGACAAAGCTGCCTGGGTAAACCACCTCAGGGATGCTCTGCTTGTACTCCTGCTGGTCGAAGAGTGGGGGGTTGTCGTTGACATCCATCACCTGCAGCACAAAGGCTGATTCTGCCCGGAGCGGGGGTGTTCCTGAGTCAGTAGCTGTCACCCGCAGATCATAGGAGTCTCTTTCTTCCCGATCCAGAAGTTGGTCCACACAGATCAGATAGATGATGTTATCCTTGGTAGTGAGGGCAAACTTGCCATCCCCTCCCTCCAGTGTAACATTGACATTGGAGTACTCTCCATAGTCTGGGTCGGAAACAGAGATGCGTGCCACATACTGTCCAGGCTGGGCTCCCTCAGAAATCTGCGGGGAACCATCCTCACTCAGGAAGATGATAGTCATGGTGGGCTGGTTGTCATTGTAGTCACGCACATGAATAGTGACAAAGGCTGTGGTAACCTCAGGATGGACAGCCTTATCCCTTGCCTGCACCACCAGCTCATGCACCTTCCTCACTTCATAGTCCAGACCCTTGTTGAGCTTGATGACTCCAGTCCGGGCATCAATGGTGAAATACTGGTCAGGATCACTCTGCCGCCGGTTGATCTCATAAGTCACATCCCCATTGTCACCTTCATCTGCGTCAGAGGCAAAGACCTGCAGGATGCTGCTGCCAGGTTTCAGATTCTCTGAGATCAGCGTATGATAGCGGCTCTGGTTGAAGCTGGGAGCATTGTCATTGATGTCCTGGATGGACACATCCAGTGTCATTCGGGTGCTCCGGGGAGGAGAACCACCATCGTAGGCTTCCAATTGCAGTGAGTATGATGAACGATTCTCCCGATCCAGAATGTTGCTGACCACTAGGTCCAAATACAGGACCCCATTGGGTCCTCGACGTGTTTCCAGGCGGAAGGCTTGCCCCACGTTCCCTCCCTTAATCACATAGCCTTGTGTGTTCAGGAGGCCACTGTCAGCATCAAAGGCTGGGTCCAAGGGAAACTTGCTGCCGATGGGTGTGTGCTCTGGGATCTGGAGGGTGCTGTGCTGTTTGGGAAAGGCTGGAGCATGGTCATTGATGTCATTCACTTGGATGTTCACTTCTACCGTGATGCCCTCCGGGGTGACAGCAATAAAGCTGTAGCGATCCCGAGTCTCACGGTCCAGGACACAAGCTGTTTTGATAATCCCAGTGTTCTCGTCTATCCCTAAATCAGTGGAGACACCGCTGCCCTCCTGTGCTGAGATGAAATACATGTAGGCACTAGTTCCAGGGGGCAGGCCGGCACTGATGTCCCCAATGATAGTGCCAGCTGGCTGCTCCTCATCTATTTGTAGATCCAGGGTGCCCAGGATGGCAGAGCCCATCCCTGCTTTCAGGCCCGCAAGAACGAGCAGCTCCAGCAGAAGCAAAGCTGACCCCTTCATCGGCTCCATGGCTGGCAATCGGCAGAGCAGAGGGTGGCTCTCTCTCCTTTGCAGTGTTTGCTTTAATCCTGCATGGAATGCAGACCAGAGGATGCTGGTTAAGAGGGAGCAAAGGAAGGACAGAGAAAAAAGCCTTGAGAGGGAAGGCCTGCCAGGTACCTGCTGCCCAATCATTGCGTATCACCTATCCATCACAAGGAGCAAACATGACATGTCAGAGGATGCCCACAACAAAGGCCAGGGACAGCATCTGGAGTCAGCCCAGCAGGTCACACCTGACAACTCACCAAGGTGAGCAGCTAGTGCCCTGCCACATAGGTGCTTCCTACACCATAAAGATGCCCTCCCAACCACCACCTGCCTGGCAACACTGGCACCAGCTAGCTGCCCCAGAGCAGTATGCTCCTGTGCCTTTAACAGCTGAATGCTTCCTGTGAGGCTCTGAGCCTGTTTGAAAGAGGACAATGGTTTTTGGACAAACAGCAGCCTTGCACCTCTCCACCCTGAGAAAAGCTGATCTCAAATTGTGAAAGAGCTCAGTAAGTGACTGGTTGAGACCCTAGCCCTCGACCCCCACTCCCTCCCCCTTTCCCAGCAGCATGCCTTTCGGGACCACCGGGATATAGGTGCCAAAAACCCATGAAGTGCAAATCTGGTGTCTCTGGGAGGGAGCAGAGAGCTGGAGTGGGCTTCCATCCAGCGAACAATAAATCAAAACGGCTGTATTGCAAAGGATGTGCCCACAGCTGGGAATGCCCGATATAAAATCAGACCATGCCCATTGTTTGGGCTGGCACTGAGATCTGTGGGTGCCCCAAGCTGGTACCATGGAGGGTGGTGGCAGTGCAGTAGGAACGCAGTGACTCTCTCTGAGCTGCCAGCTGCTCCGGCTCCTTCCCGTCCCACACCCTCCGCTGCTCACTCCCCTCCTTTGTCTCCTTCTCGCTGCTCCTTGCTGGCTCCGGCTCCTTCCCTCCCTTTCCCCCGTAGCTGCATTTCACTGCAGCAGTGGGGGAGGGACGCGCAGTCAGCCACAGCTCCTGCAGCACCGTAGCCGGACTCGGCAGACCCGCTCCCGGTGCCCACGGACTGTCAGCCCCCGGCCCTGCTCACCCCACTGAGAACAGCCAGGGCAACCCAGCGGCCGAGGAGCTGGTGAAGAACACCAGCCCCAGCACTCGCTCGGCCCCGGTGAACGAGGCTCCGTGGTCTGCAGGGATGGCGGCAGCATGAGCTCACACTTGGACTCTCTTGAAAGCGTTTGCTGCTGGTCCCATAACCACACTCAGGAGCCGTTCATGTCAGATGCAGGAGCGAGCAGGAACCTCCCTGTCTTGGGGGATGGAGGTGGCCGACACGAGTTTGGGAACTAAGAATGTCAGCCCTTGACCAAAGAACCCCAGGGTGGTGTTAACCCTTTCTAGGGGATGTAAGATGATTATGCCTGGGTCTCTCTGCCCACCTTGCATCAGCTGTTTAGATTGGTTTGCCCTGTGGAAATCCTGGGTTAGTGACAGAAACATTAAAAAGTACTTCCTATGCATAAAGAAGTGTTTACTTCAGTGGGCATCCAGTGTATGAGGTCTATCCACACATTCTGAGATAAATCCACATGCTCCCCCTGCTCCCAGCAAGTGAGAACCCTTGCAATATCCCAGGAGCAGAAGTCAAAAGAAGATACTTTTGTCCCTGTGGGCTCCAAGTTTGGAACCTGCACTAATTCAGTGGTCCTAGACAGGTCTGTCTCTGTTAGATCCAGTTCTAATTCCCCAGCTGGAGGGGTAACTGCCTACCCCTAGAACATGCAGTGCTGGGGCATGGGGTCCAGGGTAGCTTCTGTGATGAAACTGCACCATCCCAATGGTGTCCAGCCGCTCAGGTCATGGGAAGGGGCAGGACAGAGGATTTAAAGCCTTGGCAGGAGCTTAGGGGGAAAAAAAAAGAAAGTAGAAAAGCAGGTAGAGGGCCAAGGTTCCCTGGAGCAACCTCAGTGGTGAGGACAGGATGGAGCTGAAAGATCTTGGGTAGTGCCCGTAATAGTATTAGTAATGTGGCTCTTGAGAAGCCAGTGAGGCTTTGTGAGCTGCTGGCAGGGAGGAGATAAACTAGAAAGGCAAATGCGGGGAGAGTGAAGAAGAGCTGAGACCACTGGAACAACCAGGGAACAAAAATTAGGATCCCTGGGTCGGGAAACTGGTGATGAAAGCCTGTGTAAACTTTTTCATTTCCATCCTCCCTGGGTGCAATTGAGTAGTTTCAGAGCCTATCTTTTAGCAAGAGGTGCAACTGCTCAGCTGCCAGACTGACCAGTCCAGGGTGGGTAGAAACCATCCGTGGGTACCAGCAGGCCCCTGTTCTCATGAGGTCTGCAGGCTTGGGTCACAAGGAGACAGCAGTGACCTCAGTGGATGCAGAGTCACCAAATCTGAACAGCTGCTTCCAGTTAGCAGAGCTCAGCGCAGGGGTTGGCTTGGCCAGTCCGTGTAACATGAGCCAGACTGCCCCACTCCCTCTCTGTCCCTCCCACTGATGGGCACTGAGATCCCTTGTGAAAAACAGCAGCAGGAGCCCTTGAAGAAAACTGCCAGGATGAGGATCTCTCCACACAGGCATTTTGGATCCAGAGCCATGGTAAGGAGGTTGACAGGAAGGGCAGCTAAAATGGAGCAAGCTGCAACATCCATAAGCACGTCCAAGCCTAGGGCTGACAGGCTAGGGCACCAGGACAGCCCAGCCTACACTTTGCAGATACATTACATCTAGGAAGATAAAAGATATGAAATTGTATTGGAACCACTGTGTCTACTCCTGCTTGCCTGTCACTGGCACCTCACGCCTCTTATCAGCCATGAGGAAAGGGAAGCAGGCCCATAGCAGCCCCAGCAGAGGAGCTGGAAAGACGGCACCCACTGTGCATGCCACAAACAGATGTCAGAGTGCTTGCTGTGCAAAGGCTCCATCAAAGCTACAGATGCTGCTGATGCCATACCCTAAGTCTCACATGAGAGGCCATGACTCATGTAATGATGTTTTTGAGACTCCAGTCCAGATGAGGAAGGATTCAGAACCCTGTTTAATCTTTGCTAAGCACAAGTTACTGACCCGGAATATGTTTTCCTCCTCTATGTTCACACAGATTCTCTTTCTAGTTTCAGATGATCTGCCCTCAGAATCACGCACAGTTCAGACCTGACTGCAGTGCATCCTTCAGCTAACAACTCTCTTCCAGCCTCTACTTAGCCTGCTGCTACAGGCCCTTCTTCCATGCCTCTTGGCTCTCCTACCATTTCCCACCTGGGCCTTAGGTGGGCACAGTTCTGCTTGCTCCCAGCCTGGCCACATAGCCTCACGTCCCTCTGACATGGGCTCCAAGCAGTCACAGTGACCGTCCTCTCTTGAGGATGCAGTCAAGACTCGTTGCATCCCCGAGGATCCCGTATTTGTGCCACCCTGGATCTCCCCACGGGCGCTCCTGTCTCTGAGAACACTTCCCGCACAAAGGAAGCTCTAACGAAATTTCCTCACGCCGGTGCCAGTTCCCACAGTCCCAGACCCGGGACACCTCCGCGCTGCACGGGCTCCTGCCAGGCCGATCCCCTCGCCGAGGCTTTCCGGGGCCTCTCCTGCTCCCTGCACACCGCTACCCCCGGCTGTCGGGGCTCGCATTGCCCCGGGGCTCCCCAGCCGCCG
>VXBX01000769.1:20893-41491 GCA_013400415.1 Scytalopus superciliaris | reverse complement strand
GGGGCCGGCACGGGAAGGGGGCGAGGGCTGGAACCGGGATGCAGAGCCATGGAAGGCAGCGGTGGACGCCCGGAGCCCGGGGAAACGGGAAGGTGCTGGCAGGAGCAGGAGGCGGCAGTGGGACGGGACCGGGCAGAGGGAGGGCTGGGAAGGGGGGGGATGGAGGCTGTAGGTGACAGTGCAGGTATGTGGGGAGGTGATGGCGGAGGGACGGGCCATTCTTTCCTCTCTGCTGCAGTTCCTTCTTCAGCACAGAACCCAGAGCCCAAGTACCTGTGACCTGCCAACACCTTGACTCTCATCAGGGCTCGTACGGTCCAGGCTAGAAGGAGCTCACCATGTGTCCGTGCCACAGGGAAATGGGGCCTTGCCAGTCTATACCATGGCATAAACCAAGACTGGTGAGTGATTGTCCACGTGTCTCCACCAATAACTGGCTCCTCAGCTTGGCTTGGCCGCTAAGGCAGCTTTTCCCTGCTCCAGACAGGCCAGGTCTCAGCAGTGTCCATGTGTCTGTTGGAGCCTCTCAGCGCCCAGGCCAATCACCAGTGTTGGATTTCCTTTGATTTCTTAGTGGAGAAACTGCCACTGACTACGGTCCATTGCTAAGATCATCTACTATAAAGGCCATGGCTCAGTCTGCCCCATCAGGAAAAGGTTCTTCCATCAATGACAGTTAATTCAAAGAAAGAATAGGGACCACCAGACAAATTTCACAGAGAAGGAACCCTTCAGGATTTGCGTGTGTCTGCATCTCTTCCTGGATACCACTTAGGCAGAGCTGGATTTAGAAATAAAAAATAACTCTGGATTACTGTTACTGATCTAAAGGTACCCTAAAGAAGCCAAATCCATTTGACCCTGAACAGCCCATCTTAAAATACTTATCATAAATTCACTAAGCTATAGTATGTTCAGTTTGTTTCCTCCTATATCTATCTTGAGAAGTTAACAGGAAGGCAGAAAAAAAGTTCAGAAGAGGGGAAGGAGGATGATAAAGGTCCAGACTAGTTCACTGCATGGAACAATTTAGTTTCCATTCTGGAAAGGAGAGATGAGGGAAATTGGGAAGAGGACAATGCAATCTGTGGAGGGTCTTTTTGTTCAGCTCTGTGGAGCTAATTTTGTTCACTGTGTCTTCCAATATAAATGAGGCATGACATGAGTCTAACAGAAGCCAAGATCAAACCAAAGAAGGTGGTACTTCATGTGAGGGGCTGCAGGCCAGGGGAACTTCTTGCCATTAAATGCTGTGGATGCTCAACACTTACATTGGCCCAAGAGGTGCCTGGATTAGCTTGCAGAAGAGAAATCACAGAACCATAGAATCACAGAACAGTTTGAGTTGAGAGGGAATTTAAAGATCATCTCATTTCAACACCCCTACCATAGGCAGGCACACCTTCCCCTAGCCCAGGTTGCTTCAAGCCCTGCCCAGCCTGGCCTTGAACACTTCCAGGAATGGGGCAGCCACAGCTTCTCTGGGTTGGGCAGCCTGTGCCAGGACCTCACCATCTTCACAAATCCTTTGAGGGTTCCTGAATAGAGGAAACCACCTCCAGTTCATGTCATGTGAGTCACAAAGAGATGGGTCTGGAAGAGTACTTGGGTGCAATTCTGTGTATGCTTCTGTTCTTCCACACCCCCCTATGCATCCATTTGTAGCCACTGTTGGATACCGGTATAGAGGGGATCTTGAGCTGGCTCCCAATGAGATGGTCCTTATAATCTTGTGTCTGTTCCAGTTTTAACAACTTCAACCTTGACTTAGCTGTTGTGTCTCTATTTCTCTAGCAGACCTTCAATGACACTTCATGTACAGCGCAACAGTTCTCAGTCCCCATGTGTCAGCAATAGTGTGGCCAGCAGGATCAGGGCAGTAATTTTTCCCCTCTACTGCACCTTGGAGAGATCCCACCTGGAGCACTGCACAGCCCTGGAGTCTTCAGTACAGGACAGACACAGAGCTGTTGGAGTGAGTCCAGAGAATGGCCACAAAGATGATCAGAGAGCTGGAGCACCTTTCTTGCAAGAACATGCTGAAAGAGTTGCGGTTGTTCAGCCTGGAGAGAGTGGGCCCTGGGGAGACCTTAGAGCCCCTTCCCAGTGCCTAAAGGGGGCTTATAAGAAAGATGTGGACAGACTCTTTAGCAGGGTCTGTAGTGATAGGACAAGGGGTATTGTTTTTAAATTAAAACACACTGGATTCAGAGTAGGTGTAAGGAATAGATGTTTATGGTGAGAGTGGTGAAACACTTAAGGTCAGGTTGGACAGAACACTGAGTCACTTAATCTAGTTGAAGATGTCCCTCCTCAATACAGGAGGGTTGGAATAGGTGACCCTTAAAGGTCCGTTTCAATCCATCCCCTGCTATGATTCTATTATTGAAACACTACACTTGCCTTTAAGAAAAGCAATGAGGAACTCAGACAGTCATCAGTTTGTTAAGGTCATCTCTGTACCTCAAAAACTCATGGACCACACTGTCTAAGAATCCATCTCTGAACATATGGACAACAAGGAGGCAATCAGGAATAGTCAGCATAAATTTAGCAACCACAAATCATGCCTGAGCAGCCCAATTTACATTGCTGACAAAATGACCAGTTATATGGACAAAGGGAAAGCAGTAGCTGCAAAGTGCTTTGACAGCCTTGACAGTGGCTGCCACAGAGTTTTAATTTATAGCCTGAGGATGTATGGACTGAGAGAATGGAGCATTACCTGGGCTGAAGACTGGCTGCACCTCTGGGCTATGAGGGTAGTGATCAGTGACTCAATACAGCATTGGTGCCTGGCAGCCAACAAAGTACACTAAGTGTTGATTTGGGAGCCAGTATTGTTCAGTATCTTTGTCCATACTCTGTGATGACATTGAGTACAAGTCTGAAGATGACACTAGGAGGGATCACCGATATGTGGCACTTTAGTCCAGAGAGATGTCTAGAAACTCACAGAATTAGACTAGCAGAAACTTAGTGAAATTCAATAACAAAAAGTACAAAGTTCTGCACCTGAGGCAGAATGACCCCAAAATTGATACAGGTTGGGAACCACTTGGCTAAGTGGCTGTCCTACTGAAAGGAACATGGAGATAGGAGTGAGCATGGAGTCAAGACTCAATAGGATTCTCTTATTGCAAATCAGGCAAACAGCATCCTACACTGCCTTAGAAGAATAGTCAGCAGCACATCGAGGGAAATTACCATGCCCCTTGAACTGGGATGTGGTGAATCCACACCTGGAATCCTCTCTATGTTTTTGTCTCCCCCTGTTCATGAAGGTTATGGAGAAACTGTAGGAGATAGGTAGGGGCCTGGCACATCTGACTGATTTATAACAAGAGACTGAAGAAGCCGGGCTATCTCAGACTGGTGATGTGTAGGTAATACATCATTAACAGCATCCTGCTTCTACCTGAAGAAGAGGTTAAGAAGATGGTGGAACTAAATGCAGACAATAGAACCATAACAATGACCACAATTACTCATGAGAGATTCAGAGTGAACATTAGGGAAAGTTTTTTTACCAGAAGAGTAGTGTAGCACTGGAAAAAGCTACTCACAGAGTAGTGAATCTCATCCCCTTGCAGGTTTCCAAGGTTGATTTGACCTAGTGTTGTTGACTGTCTTCACGTAAGAAGTTGGACTATGGACTTCTGGACACATCCCTGTTAACCACAGGACTGTCTACTATGAATCTATTAATTTCATTCCATTTCTCTTATGCTACTCTTCAATAATAGCTTTTTGCTTTTATGATGTTCCAGTCACCCTCTATACCCACAAAGCCTCTTGACTTTATGCCACTGATCCACTTATCAGTGTACTCTTTTTTTTTTTTTTTCCTGAGATCTTTACCAAAAAAAATTAAATAAATGAGCTCCAAAGACTGTTCTTCAAAAGACTGTGCATTTCCTCAAGCATAAAATTTCTGACTTACTGTTTTGGGGTGTTTTTTCGCCAGTCTTCAATGTCTTCCAATTTTTGTATTAATTTCTGTCTTCTCCAGTTGAGTAAATAATTACTGTAGCACTGCAGTTCAGAGAGTCTGATCAACCTTTCTTCCTGCTCCCCAAAAATCACCTATAAAGGTGTCTAATGTGCTATTTTGGCACGGTTTGGTAAACTTGCTACATTATTGCCATGGTTTCAAACTATCATTTCCCTTTAAAATCTGCTTTGAATTCTTTATACTATTGGAGGCAGTCTGCATTTTCCTCCGTCAATCCTTTCAGTCCTTTCTTTGGTACCAGTGAGTTTGTAATTCCTCAGCCCCATGGCATTACCCGGATCATCAAACAACCCTCCTCTCAGGCTTTCTGTTTGTTTACAAGTGCTCCCTCTACTCAGAGATGGAAATTAGTGAATTCCTTTTGGTCTCCTAGTAAATTCTAATTCTGTAAGCCCCTTGGCAAGAGAGAAGAACAGATCTGTATCATGCGCTTGGACATTCAAAGAGGCCTTGCACAGTCCTGACATGCATCTTTGGAGCTGTATGTGAGGTGGTAGAAGGATGTAAGTCAAGCTACTCCTTGTGAGAGCAACCGATGCACAGCAACAAGAGCAGAAATACACTATTCACCTACCCAGGGTAGACTGTTGCTGGTAATAGTAGTTACTGGTAGTAGTAATTAATCAGTGCTTTGGTGAGCTTCCAAAATTGAAACAACATAGGAGGTGGTGAAATATGGCAAACTGAAACTTGTAGTGGCCCAAGCCCAGGTGAGATGAGCACAGAAAACACACTGTCTGCATGCTCCAAGAGCTGCAGGAAAACACAGTGGTGTGCTGGGACATGCCTCTTGATGTTGCTCTGCCACGACCCTGAGCCCAGAGTTGGGCACACTCCCACCCAGACTGGACTTTGCATTTACCATCCTCATCCCAAGCAGGTGGAAAGTGGTCGGGCAGTTTGGCACCTCCCTGCTAAATGGCAACTTGCTCCTGAAGCTGACAGTGGTCACCTGGCCCAAAGTCCAGCAGGACTGAGCTTGCTGCTCAGGGGCTCTCGTTCATGCGGGCTGGAGTCTGGCTCTAAAGTCCCAAACAGGAAATCCTTCTAGGATGTGCTTAGGCTCTGATTCCCGGATGTTCACAGCAAGCAAAGGCTTCCTGTATGCAGAATGGAGGTTAAAAATAAAATAAGGCACCTGCTAGAAACATACATGGCCAGGGCTGGGGGGAAAGTGAGGGGACAGCTCTCCTTAAGGCAGGAAAAAGTTGTCTTTGTGGGAGATCCAAAGTTTGCCTCTGCCATTTAGAATGCACTTGAAATCCATGAAAGAGAATCCACAAAAGCCATGAATAGAGGAAGAGTTGCCAGATCATTTCACCTACAAATAGAGTTTGTGCCTCAGCTGTGCAGCTCTGTATTCACAGCCAGGAAAAGAGGAAATGCAACTTGTGTGCTGCTGCTGATTGTAACCCAACCAGAGAGCTTTGACCCTCACAGTGGAAGAGTTCTTCTGTGTTCCCTGCTTGTCTGGATGGACACAGAGCTCCTATCACACAAAGTTCTTGCAACAGGCATATTTCTGTGCCAGAAGGGGTTACTCCTCAGCAGTCTGGAGCTCTGAATGTAAGCTCCTTTTCCTGGGCTGGATGTGAGGGATAGTTTTAGGGTAGAGCAGGTAGAGTTCAATTTGTTGATAAGAATGTTTACAGTCTTGGAAATTTGGTGAAGCTCTGACTCTAGTGAAGCAGCTGGATTGAGCAGGGGTCTTAACATCACACTTTGGCTACAGCATGGATGAACCCAGTTGTCACCTCCCTTTTTTCTTATGGTAGCTGTCTGTTTTCCAGGGGTTTATCTAGCACCTTCTAAATACCCTGAATGTTTGATTGTCAATCTTGCCTCACTTTATAGAGAAATTTTCTAGCACAGTAGAACCTGTGAAATACTTGGACTTAAAATGTTGCTCCCTGTAACTCCTTGTCTTGAGCTTACATTATACCTTGTATTATTCATACTGACAGTCCCACTGCTCTTTGTTTCACCTCTCCCAGCCCTGGACTTACTCCTAATTTTGGAGTTCCTTGCATTGCCAACTAGCACTTGTCTACATCAACTGGCTTCCCTTGATCAGCCAGGTGAGTTACCTTGTCACAGAAGGAAATCAGGTTTGATAACCAGGACTTTCCTCTCCTGAAGCCATGTTGGCTGTGACCAATGACTGTGTTGTCTTTCAGATGTTTTTCAACAGTTCCCAGAATAATCTTCTCCATAACTTTATCAGGCACTGAAGTGAGACTGGCAGGCCTGTAGTTTCTGAGGTCCTCTTTCTTGTCCTCCTTGAAAATTGGAACAACCTTCATCAGCTGCCACTCAGCTGGGATCTCTCCAGATTCCCAAGATCACTCAAAAGTCATTGAGAGAGGTTTTGTGATGACATCAGCAACTCTTTGAGGATTCTGGGTTGAATCCCATCAGGCCCCATAGAACTTCATGAATCCTGCAAGCCTTATTCCTGTTTATACTCTCTCATATGATGTTACTTTGTTTTTTGCAATATGCTCTCTGATTCATATTCAACCTGGTCCTGTAAACCAAACTGTACAGACTGTTTTTTCTCAGTCTATCCGTGCAGTTTGTTATTCCTACCAAGTGAATAATCTTCCTGGCAAGGAATAATAATAATTTTTACATTTTTATGTTGTTTAATGTTTTTAATGTTTAGTATCTTGACTAACAGTCTTCAAGGAAGTATGAACTGACTAAAAAGAAGGACACAGAACAACAGGGAAATGATATTATTGCAGCTTTAGTGACATAAACTTAACCTTCAGTATTTATAAAGACTGTAGAAAACTCAAAGTGGTGAGAGAAAAGTCGTAAGTCACGATATGCAGTACAAGGTTCCACATGGAGAGCTTCAGAAAAAAAAAAATAATGATTTCTAAGGATCTGTAAGAATGAAAATTTTTAATTGTTTCAATAATAATACTAATAATAATAATAATGATCTTGCAATCCAGCAAATGAAAGCAGAACAGGAGCAATGGTGTGGAACTGAAGTTATACAAACTGAAAGGAAAGACCAACAGTTAAGTGGAAAGAGGAATCAATCATTAGAATAACCATGACAAAGGCATAACAGATTCTTAACAGTCAAGGTTGTCCACCTTGGCTTATAAGGGTGCTGGGCCCAGAAAAGTTGGACCAGATAATCCCTGAGGTCACTTCCAAGCTGGTATTCTCTGGTTCTGCAAGTCTGTGGCCTTTCTCAAGAGGCAGAGTCTGTCCTCGAGTTTGTGTGAGTTTTGCGATTCCCAAAGGACACAGAGAGACTGACCCAGATGTGGTGTTTGAACTGCCCTCTGGACCTGCATGCTGGCTGCCCTATGAAACCCTTCCCAACGAGATGGCTGAACTTGGTCAAAACAAGAAATCATTGTTATGAGAAAAGGGAATGAGAGAATGATGAGAAGGAAACCATCTAGTACATTTTCATCTGTGAGCCAAGGCAAAACTGAAATCAACATTTCCAGAGGGGGAGTTGACTGAGCTGAGCCATGTGCTACTGACTGCTCTACTTCCTGCCCTGGCTTCTTCCATCCTCCTTCTCTGGAATCTCTTCATCCGTGTTTTGCAGCAGAGTGACCTCATTTGGCAGCGGTTCTGCGAGCGCTTGCTGACTGAAGCGCACCGCTCTCACCGGTGCCTCTTAGAACACTGCTCACTAAGGGCTGGACTTCCTCCCTGAGAGCAAACAAGTCTCCTTCTGTTCCCATGAAANGGGGTAGTGGTTTCCGAAATGCCATGGATTGCGATTACAGCCACACCTCGGAATCCGCGGGCTGGGGCTGGGGGACACGGGGGCTGCAGGGTGTTTTTGTGTGAGGTGACACATGCCTTGGGTCAGCAGTGTTCACAAACAGGTACGAGCCCGATGGCAAAGGGCCTGCTCGTTTCAGTAAAGGAAGAAACTGATTTGAGGGATATCCCTTCCCAAAGAATATGGCTTTTGCTTTGGAGGCATTTTCTATATATAGTGAGGTGACTATTTCAGAATGGAAAATGTTTGTTCAGGAAGGAAAGGCTCTGAGATCAGCAGAATTGAGTCTCACCCACACGCTGTTGACTCCATTGGACTCTTCTGCCAAGCAGCAGGGACTCGGGAGGAGTCTGCCAGGGGTGAGGAGATTGTCCAGGAATTGCCCACCTGTACCGTTTCTCCACACTCTGATCTGCCATGGAGGGGCAGGTTCTGAAGTAACATATAATGATTGCTCCAGGAAAAAGAAAAATGCAGATGGTCTGACCTGCTTCTTCCCTCTGATAAATGATGTTTGTCATCCACAACCAATGTGCACTGGGATGCAACAACACCCCACAAACACCCTGGACTGCAGATGCCAGCAGTAAACAGGATGATGACAGTTCATGCTGAATGTGCTGTGTGCATATATGAGATATATGATCAGAAATTCACTAAATATACCTGCCATAAACAGGCATGGGGAGCTGTCATTATAAACTGGAGAGGATCACACACACAAACACAAGGACCACCAAGCCGGAGGAAGGCAGGATGAACTGGTATGGTGCAGCTCCATCTCGTGGGAGTTTATATCTGACACAATCCTAATCCCATGAATGTTAGTTGTCTGTGGTGTAGCATCGCTTATGAGTCCCAGACACCAACCCAGATACATGCTAAATAAACTTACTGTGTTTAAGTTACTTTTAAAAATGAAAAATCAATAGTCACCTTGCAGCTTAAGCTGCCATGATGCACATAATTTGACAAACGTGTGACCATTAGTTAACATCACATGATCTAATCCAAAGCAGAGTCTCAAAACACTCCATAGGCTAGAAGTGCACACATGAGCCTACCGTACACTTTAAAAGTTACTCAGATCTCCAGGTTAAATTCCAGCCCCATCACTTTTCTAACATCAGAATCAGACTACAAACCACCACTTGGCTGATTCTGTTTTACATAACTTTAAGAGCAATAACTGGTGCAGCCAAAGGAAGAAAATTTGCCTTATGAGTCAGTTTAATGATTCTTAATTATCTAGAAACAACTAAGGCCACTGAGAGGCACTGTGAGAAGGCAGAAGGGATAGGTAACTCAGAAGGAATATAGAAGTGTTATCCAAGCAATCAGGAGTAGTCAGCAAGGATTTGTGAAGAGGAAATCATGCTTAAGTAACCCAACAGCCTCATACAAGGAGATGACTTGATACAGAAGGGGAGAGCAGCAGAGGAGGTGGTTCAACTTTAATAAGGCTCTAGTTGTCCTTGATTTGAGCAGGGAAGATGGACTAGATCGCTAGGTGTCCTTTCCAACTTCAATTATTCTGCGATTCAGTCCCTCTTATGAACATCATATATATTCTGGTTTGGAGATACCCAAACCCAGTTTGTGAAACAAATCTTAGTAAAACGAGGGACTGTTAAGACTTCACTTTTCAGCATTCACTTCTTCACTTCTCTATTTCACTTCACTTCTCTATTTCTTGTTTTTACTTCACCTCTTTGTTTATTACAGAGAATAAGTCACTAATTTTAAAGTAAGGGTGTTAGTTTCCCTTTCATTTTTTTTTTCTTTTCACAAGCCTTAGTATAATTTTAAATTTAACATTTCAAAGTTTATGATCCTCTTCTCATCCATGTCATTCTCTTTGATGACCAAGTACACAAAGGATCCTATCTATGACCGAGGATGGAGGTTTTTAGCAGCCACTAATTTGTCACTGTGTCACAGGCTCAAAAGCAGACAAGGTACGGTTTTCAGTTTATAACCTTCCTCATGAAATCTAAATACCTACCAGAAACTCATCAAGCAATACTATAAAACCTCTCTGAGCTCTACTGACAGTGTCTATGAGGTGGGGGATACAGTAAGAAAGGTGTGAAAAATGGGGTATGTCTATAAATCAAATCCATGTAATGTCAAGTATCTTCAAATAAATAAATCTTCTTTCAAACATCAAACCTTTCCCACATGGAATTTATGAAATAACCAGGCCCAAGAGTATTGGACCCTGACAACTGACCAAAGAAAACAGGAATGTATTTTTCTGAACTGATGGCCCACTGTAAAGCAGGGGAGATAGACATTTCAGATGGTTTGCATTTCACCTTGCAGCAGGAGCCTGAACTGCTGCTCATGCGTGAAGAGTTCTCACAAACCACAGACAAGCTGTATTTCCTCCATATCTTCCTCCTCCTCTCCCATACTGACCCCCTGAAATATCCACAGCACTTACCCCAGATCCCTTATAAGAGTCTTTCCTCAAACACTGTGCATTGTGTCACGGTCGTTGGGTTTCAGCACGTGGGTCAAGATTTCTCTTGGTGTTCCCTTTGCAGTGACAACACTCTTAGTGCAGAGTTGGAGTCCTTCAGCTCTGAATCCCATTCCATGTTTTAACAGTCTGAAATCTTCAACCAGTTTGGTTTGTTTTTGTTGCTGTTGTTGTTGAACTGATGCCTAAAATCATGATGTCCTTGGCTAAGGCGCCAGACTTCCCTGAATGAATAGCTACTTCAAAAAGGTAATAGAGAGAAACCTAGAATCCATAGAAATGAAGAAGAGGCTGATTTCCACCCCTGAGAAGCGTGGTGTTAACATACAGGTGCAGTAGTAATAGGGTGTGAACATGGTCATTTCTCTGACAGAAACAGAATTTAATTTTAATTAGATTCTTACATTGCCTCCGCATTCCAGAATGGACAGAATGGACATACATAACTGCAGCATTTTTTAACCAATTCTATCATATTAGAAGTGAAATATTTGGTAAATATTCAATGCAGTACCTATATTTAGGAGAGATTCCTTAGAAAATACTTTGAACAATTACATGTCTATTAGCTTGACTGCAACAGAATGCAAAACTGTCCTGGATGGAATCTTACAAAACAGACCAATTCAGCTCAAAAGCAGAATACAGAATTTAACGGCCCAAGTAATTAACAATATAAACAACTTAACCTGACTTTGTAAATTTCTGCTAACTGGTAACTCCTGAATGAAAACATGTTTGTGTGGGTGTTTGTTTCTGGTTTGGAGTTTTTTTGTTTTGTTTTTATTTTTGTTTTGTTTTGATTTTCCAAACGTATGCCAATTCACAATTCACAGTACTTCTTTTGTGGGTTTGTGATTTATGACATCTAGCAACTATATCCCAGAGTCATTTAAATCCCACTGTTCTGAAGATAAAACCCACAGTTACACGTGAAATTAGACTGTTGATTTTATAATTGCAAGACATAATTAAATAAGGGTCAGGAAGATTCAAGGATTGGAGGTTTTCAAGGACAAGAATATTCACTGTTACATTACCATGGATTGCAAACAGACAAAAAAACCCAACCCCCCCCAACCAAACAAACAAAAAACCTCCAGCTTTATGTGAACATATCTCTGATATGTCTAATCTAAATCTACCCTCTTTTAGTTTAAAATCATTATCCCATGTCCTGTCACTGCAGACCTTGGTAAAAAGTCTTTTTGTTTTTCTTATAGGCCCCCTGTAAGTACTGAAGGTGTCTTTGGACCCTTCTTGCCTCCAGGGGAACGCTCTCCGCTCTCCCAGTCTGGATCCAGAGCAGAGGGGCTCCAGCCCTTGGACCATCTCTGTGGCCTCCTCTGGACTTGCTCCAGCAGCTCCATGTCCTTTTGATGTTGGACCCCACAGCTGGAGACAGCTCTGCAGATGGGATCTCACCTGAGCAGGAAAGAGAGGGAGAATCACTTCCCTGGACTCAGATTTGATCAATTTTCTGGGCTGCCAGTGCACATGGCCAGCTCATGTCCAATGTTTCCTCCACCAGTATCCCCAGTCCTTCTTGGCAGGGCTGCTCTCAGTCTCTCCATCCCCAGACTGTGTTGATAGTGGTAGTTGCTTCACCCCAGGTTCTGTGGCTCTTTAATGAAGGCAAAATATGATCTTAAGCAACTGAAGATTGAGAAGCATTTGGACAATACTCTCGGCACATGGTGTGACTCTTGGGGATGGTCCTGTGCAGGGCTAAAGGTTGGTCCCTTCCAACTCAGCACATTCTGTGATTCTGTGAAGAGTCTCCATTCATCCTATATCTGACAAACCTGAAAAAGTGTTCAAAGTAAAATCATGTGAAGCAGGGAGCAAAACAGTAAAGGAATCAGAAAAATCTGGATTGTTTTTCACTCGGAGAGATTACTTGTCCCTGTAATGCCACTGGCAGTTTGGGTATCATTTCTAACTCTTCATAAGTATATTGCCATGGCATGTGGAACTCGGTGAGGCTGCACTGATTTCATTAAAATAAACATTTTGTCCAAGGAAACAACTGGAGTTGCATTGGGCAATCATCAAGGGCATGAAACTGAACAAAGCCAAAAGCAGGTTCTGCACTTGGGATGGAGTGATGCCAGATACATAAACAGGGAGAGGAATGGCTGGAGAGCAGTCTGGCAGAGAAGGACGTGGGGTGCTGGTCGGCAGCAGACCCACAGAAGCCAGCACTGTCTGGGGGGCACTGAACAGAGCACAATTGGCCAGTCCAGAGGGGTGATCATCCTGCTGCCGGAGCCTCCCTGGAGCACAGCCACTCAAAAAGGATGTGAAGGTCCTTAAATGCACCCAGAGGAGGGCAACCAAGCCTATGAGGGGCTGGAAGGAACATCCGTGCCAAGCAACTGAGTTCTCTGAGTTTGGGTGGTTTGGAGAGAAGGAGGCTGAGGGGTGACCTCACGGCTCTCTGAAGCTTCCTGAGGAGGGGATGTGGAGATGGAGGTGCTGAGCTTCTCTCCCTGGGATCCAGGAATGGGACATCTGTGAATGGCTCAAAGCAGCATCACGGGAGGTTCAGACTGGACATTAGGAAGCATTTCTTTACAGAAAGGCTTTCTAGAGAGATGGTCAATGCTCAGACCTGTCAGTGTTTAAGAGGCATTTGAACATAAGGCCCTTAATGCTTTAACTTTTGGTCAGCCCTAAAATGGTCAAGCGATTTGATTAGATGATCCTTGCATGTGCCTTCCAAGTGGAACTATGCTATTCTAATATGGAATAAGAATAGTATTTTCTTGTTCCATTACTGTGAAAGGTGAAAGACTTTTCCAGGTCTGTCCCATCCAGTGTCCAGACCTGCACTTAGAGAGGCAACATATTCAATATCACTCACCTAACAAACACTGGGACTCAGGGACCTACAGTGGTTTTAGCACCCTCTGTTACAGTCATGGCACAGAATGAACCATATGCAGTTTTTACAACTCTGCAATTCTGAGAAACATTATCCCTCACCTACATTACACACAACTACAGGTCTTCTGGTTTATATATATGATTCATTTTTTATTTCTCAAATAAAGAAGCAAAACATAAGGTTTAAGTGTCATTTACAGAAGATGTACACATCTCACAGATTTTTGTCTGAGTGTCTGAGTGATTTTGTGCATCACAGGTTTAATGTCTCACTCTCATTGTACCCTGTAGCCTTGGAGACTGAGGTCCATAGCCCACTATGCAGTAAATTCATTATTTGTTATAAAAACATCAAACTACAAACTTCATTTCCCCTTCTAGAGCAAATCATGAGTGACATAAATCCTTTGAAATGCTGCAGTTGAAATCCTCAGACCGTTACTTGGAATTACAATAACAGAATAAAGTAGCTAAGAAATTTCAGCATTTGTGATGGGTATAAGACAGAGAAGAATGAAACAAGGCAAAGAGAATGTAGAGAGGTTATTTCTTGTTCCTTTCCTGTGGGAGGAAGGAGGGAGCTCTTACAAAGAAACACCTGAAAGCAGGAGGAGGAAAGTGTTTGAGGAATGAGCTATAACAAGTTAAAGTCACCTGATATCAAGGACAAGGAAATAAATAAAACTCCAAACCCTCCCATTTTAAACTAGGAAGATGGCAAAGTGAAACAGGGAGGAAGCAGTGCAGGAGGTGAAAAAGATCCCAGAAGTATGTAAGGGCTGAGGACTTTAAGGGTTTAGTTTACAATGGAAGAGAAGCAGAAAATGAGTCAGGGTAGAGAATAACAGAGAAGAGAACTAGCCAGCAGAGAAGTGTGAGCCACGGCTGTGAGCAGAAAAATACGCAGAAACTAAAAGAAGAAAAGGTGGCAGGATGGATCTGATGACAGCAACACCAAAAGGCTGAACACAGCACTTTTCTGAAGAGGGGAAGATGGAAGGAAGCAGGATAGGGGAAAGGCAGCAGTGGAAAAGCAGCAGTGCAGCATTCCCCTGGCGCCTGACCCAATTCAAGCAACATGAATTATCAGTTTAGACTTGAGAAATATCAAATAAAGGCATTGAAGTTTCTGAAGGATTGAGGACATAGACAGGAAGACCATGAACATGACAGGAACAGATGCATTTTTTACAGAAGGCATTTCAGAAACAGCTGGAGAAAGCCAGGTGATATTAATATCAGCAACATGACCAGTGGAGTAAGCAGAAAAGATGGAAGGAAATATTAATCAAACTATGAGGGACAGAAGGAAGTAGCAGGTCTTGCAACCTGGATGCAGGATTTAAATTTATACTTACCATGGGAAAACAAAAACAAGTCAGAGAAAGGATCTAGCAAAGGCAACGGGAACTACTAACAGATAAGGGTAACAAGATGGAGAAACAGCATCATCAAGACAGGAGGAATAAAAAAGCAAGAATGGCACAAAAACAAGAACCCTCCCTCAAAGAATTTGAAAAATGCTGAGCAGAAAATTGTCATAGCAGGACCCCAAAGTACAAGACTGTACAAGGCTCCCCCAGAGGAAAGGAGCATGAAGACAAGGAAAAGCATAAAAATGAAGACAAGGATCTCTTTCACATGTTTGCAGCATTCCTGCTAAGTTATGAGCAGCAGTATCTAGAACTCTACATTAGTCCTTAGGAGAGGTTGGAATGACAAGCCTAGAGTGCTGTTCCACATAGTACAGTGTCACCTCAAGCAGAGTCCAGAGAGGGGACAAAGGTGAAAAAAAAGCCTGTTGTGCTTCCCTTCCATTTTTACCTGGTCTTTGTTTTACTCTGTTGCTTTGAGTCCTCTCCTCCTGGGAGGAGCTTCATTCTGGATCTTACTGAAAATTGGTCTCATCCTCCAAAAAGGATCCTTTCCTACAGGGTAGGAGCATGCTCCATTCCCGCAGAATTCTCCCTGTGACAGACTGGACCGGGACTGCACTGTTCATCAGCTCCTGCAAGTGCCAGCAGCCTGTCTGCTTTGCACTGGTGGCAGATAATTAAAACCTTCCTTGGTGCTGCTTTCTCCACTCAGAATAGAAAGTGCCTCTCTCCCCATTATGAAAGCCATTTCCAGCCCAGAACAAAGGCTGGAAGTTACTGACAAGTACAGATCTCACCACAAGAAAGCAGGGGCCAGCACAATTTATATTGTTTCCTCCCTTGCCATCTATGTGTGGGGCCCCAAACTGATGACACCGTGGCTCAGATGCTACAAGGCCAAACTCATGGACCAGAGATTCCCCAGAGACTGACAAGATGTCTGTGTCAGGTTAGGAGTTCCTGAAAGCAGAAATAATAGCAGGATGAAGCTGAGAGAATTGGAAGCTGCAAAACTGGGTGCCAGAACACTGGAGAGAGACTGGAGAGTTTGGTTCATCCAAGCCTCCTGGGAAGAAACCGGTGAATGTGATTCTGGTTTTAAGATCCTGTGGACAAGAGGATTCTAGCTTGGGGAAAGCAGCACCATGTCTGCTGGCAGACATGACAATACAGTACTGGTGATACTTGAAACATCAGGAAATTGATAAGAAATAATGTCATCTGCCAGCAGAACAGAGGAATCATGTAGCTGAGATCCTGACAAAATTTACTCACAGTCCATTTTACTTAATTTTCTGAAAATCCTTTTGTAAATCCATACTACTTCACTTTACAACTACCTAAACAACTAAAGAGGCTCAATCTCTAATTATAGGGGAGACCTCAAACCAAAACTCCTTTTGACTTGTAACCCAGATGGGTTTGAAATGCTGATCCCAGAACACTGACATTGTGGCTGTAATCATTGTACTAATTGAATACACATAAGTAATGCCAATTCTTTTTGCTGCTGGACTAGAGGCTTGTTGGTCTCTTTCAGGTGTTCTGTTCTAGTCTATTCTTTTCATATACTCTTCAAACAATTTTTGGTTTAGCTGTTTCATCAAACTGAGAACTCCTACTCTGCTGGTCACCTAATGCAATCATTAATTCTTTTAATTCCTGCCTTCCAGAACACAGGCACCAATTTGTACCGGTGAACTGCTCTGTGGGACTCTCCTAGAAACAGCCTTGCTGCTGACAATCATCCATTGGAAAATCAGCAACAGAGTTTAAGTCAAAAGCTGATTAATTATTGCTCAGTGTCCATTCATCTCTTCATGTACTACTAAAAAATGCCTCACAGACATCCTTTATCTATCTCTGAAGTGCCAAAAAATCCTTTTTTTTTCTTCATGCTTTTCCCCTTGAAGGTTGGAAATTTGGTCTTACTCCCATTTTACAGACATGGAATTGAGACAGAGAGATGAGGAGAAAATAACATAAGAGCCAGATTTTTGAAGGCTTTCAAGAAACTGTAAAACAGACAGTGTGTAACTTGTGCTTTTGGAGTGACGAACAAGGGTCTTTATCTCTCAAATACAAATGGAGCTCTGAGAGGCTCAAGTCTGCTGATCAAAGCAGCCGCAGGAGCAGCACCCCAATCACCAGGCCCCCAAACACAGGCACAAAGGTTGCTTTTGAAACTTTAACTTCCCTCAATGGAAGGTAAAGGATCCTGTCTTGCCCATAACTCTTTTTAATTCACACTGGACAATAACTCAGACTGAAGTTTGATCTATTCAGAGGGCAAAAGCAAATTGAGATGGAGTGAACAGCATGAACATATACGTGACACAGCAGAACATGCCACGTCACTTTATCAGGAGTGCCACAAGTGCAATCCATGCTTATTCACAAAATGCAGAGAATCACCGAATGTAAATGCAACAGACATGTGGCAATACGTCCTTAAAGTGGGCAAAACAGCAGTTAGCACAGGAGCTCTGTGGAGGGTGAGATGGAGAATGCTCCCACTGAGCAGAAGGCAGGCAGATGGAGGTTGGTATCCCCTGATGTGAAGCTTGAGTGTCCTCCTGCAATACTTCAAGACATGTTTTTGAAAGCTCTAGTAATTTTTCTGAAAGAGTTGACTGTAGCTGTGCCTAAGGTCAAGCTCTTGTCCTTCAACATGGAATGGATAACACCATTTGGTGAAGTTCTGAATTATTATCATATAGATTTAAAAAATTCACAATATTACATGGGAATAAAATGGAAGCAAAGCTTCTAGGATACAAAGCTTCTAGGATATCAACCTATCTCCACTGGTGGTATTCCACACAGATGTAGAATTACATTTCTCAGAAATGTATATTGGTTGCATAGTTAATGACAATCAATGGCACTCTGACAATGTGTGGTCAACCCTTCCTCTATTCCATCCAGGGCTGATACTGCTGTGTTGAACAATTTCACACAACATGTCATTTTCATCCTACAAATATCAGTGCACTGGTACTTTCCTCAGATCCTGTGGTCCAAGATCTCTGCAAAACAAACAAACAAACAAAAAACCCAAACCAAAACAAAACCCCACCTTCACCATTCTTCATCCCCACATCTCATCAGCTGGTTCTTTTCACCCTCCTTGTTGATTCACAAATCTAAACGCGTTATAACACTGGTGCAAATGTTATCCCTCCAGGCTAGTATTTTAGCTATATCCATATCTCGTTCCCCCTTCTCTACTGCAGTCTTGACAGGACAATAAAACAAACCACTTTTGAATGTCCTTACAGCTCTTTTCTGCGCTTCCTAACTTCTGTGACAAGACACAGGATGATTGTTTCTTCTCTCCACTTCCAATATCACTGCCATTAGTATATAAGGATATCTGCTAAACTTCCTTTCTATCTCTCCTTTTGAAGAAGAAAAGATTCCACTGAACATCAAAGAATGAGACAATCACATATCTTCCTTGACAGTGGTGGGGTTTTTCTGGAGATGTTTACATTCTTAACAATGACTAGGAAGCTGGTTCCTGTGATTGCCTTCAGTACTCAAGGCCAGGTTGGACGGGACTTGAAGCAATCTGATCTAGTGACAGATGTCTCTGTCCATGGCAGAGGGGTGGACTAGGTGATCTTTAAAGGCCACGTCCAACTCAAACCACTCAGTGGTTCTGGGATTGTATCTTGTTTTGCTAATCACAGCCCCTTTGATGACACAGATGTATTTCAAGCAGTATTTATGTTGCACACTCAAGACTTCCGTGTGCATAACTCACAAGTTGTGTTGTTTATCTCTACATTTTCCTGCACCGCCCTTAGCCTTGCCCTGTCACTGAGGCCTCTCTGTGGTATTACATTACAATAAAATGATCAAGATCTGAGACTCAAACCATACGTTCTCTTGGATCCAATTCTTACCACATTGTCCTAGACTGGCAGATGAATCCAGCCCTTCACTCTTGCAGTCACTGGGAGCGACAGGACAATATCAGTAGTGCCAGGACCAAGTATTTTAGGTAGAAATGTTTTTAAGGCACAGCCCTCTGGTTTAGTAAAACACATATCTGTAACCTTATCATTCCTGAATTGTTTTCCAGGTGCAAGCCAACCATGCTGATAACCAACCGGGAACCTTCAACTTGCACTCAAGTGGTTAAGAAAGCAGAACAGGGAAGGGAAAATGCTTGTAGATGATCAGAAACACAGATGATGTGTTGCTGAGTCAGCCCATAGAAAGACCCAAACTTCTTTAGTTCACCTGGAATTGAAGAGTCATGATCCTGTGGATAAAGAGCACCCATATCTGGGGACAGTAACTCCCATTTGATCTCCCCTCTCCTTCAGTGGTGCTGCTGTGTCCCCTCCCAGGCTGGGCAGCCTGGCTGTGCCTCTCTCTGGAGCTCTCCCTGTTCCTCATTTGGGGTTCTCTGACGTCAGCTCTGAGGTCAGGCAGCCAGGCCCCCTCCCAAACACAGCGGACTATAGATAGCTGCTGCAGCAAATGCTTTTCATTATGAATCCCCTCCTCCCCAGCCCAGAGCGGGTGGGAGCAGCAAGAGGCCCCTGTGCTGCTACGTGTTTTCTGTTATTTGGGGTGAGCTGTGCATTCCTCACAAGCTTTGAATGTCATGCAGAGCCCCGGGGGAATCCTCAGAGGAGTGGGGGGAGAGACCAGGCAGGGGAGGCTGCCTGTACACACCAGGGAGGAGGCACTCCCTGCCCATGTCAGGCTGTGCAGATGCCCAGAGCAGAGGGACATGCCAGGTCTGTGCCAGCACACCCTCCGACACAGCAGCCAGCCCCTCAGAGATGGGTTTAAAAACTTTCTACTTCCCACCAGCAGAACTTCCTCAGCTAGCCTTAATCTGGCAAAGCAGACCATGAGGTGGTAAATCTGCGTGTGCCCAAAAAGTAAAGAAGCAACTCCAGATGAAGACTAACTGTGAATCAAGAATGGTTGAATATAAATTGGCCATTAAGACACACAACAAGAAATCTGGAGATTTCTAGCTATTACAGCAATCAGGCTCCAAAACACCCTTCCAAACTAAAAAGGACATAGGACACAAAAATCCCATCTGTTTCCAAATGAAAACCTGATAAAATTGTGATTACTGGATTTTATATCTGTGACAGCTAAGGATCACACACACAGAGATCCAAGAATGGCTGCACACTGCCTTCTCATCCTGTACCATGGAAATCTGACATGAACTCCCTTCCTGGAGCACACATGTGGTGCCTTATACTAAGGACAGGAAAATAAACTCCAGGCCCGGCCCCCCTCAGAACTATCTGTGTCTATGTTTGTGTGTTAAACCCATGATGCCCAGTTCATGTTTCACTGTCAGCTCACAATCTGCACAGAACAATGTTATGGATATAGAATCCTAGGACTGGAAAGGACTTCCTGGGATGGCTGAAGGGAGACATCTCAGTGCCCATGCCCCAATCTGCTGCCACCCATTTTGTTCATAAATACATCTCAGAGAAAAACTTCCATGTGGTTGTTGGAATGCCAGCACTGGGCTGAGGACTGAGCTTCATGGTCCCACTTATAAAAATACATACTGACCATTCTCCATAGAAGTGATATTTTGAAATTGTAACTTACACAGAATACTCGTGTGTGGAGTGCAAGATTTGTAAAGACACTGAGTAGGACAGCACATGCAGCACTCGTGGCATATCACATAGCTCAGGCTACCTTGGCACAGCCAGTCTAGAGACCCCCGTCTGGGACCCCAACAGAGCCATGCCCCAAACGGCAGTGCCACCAGTGCCACCTCCGCTCTGAAGGCAGCACAGGGGACAGAGCCAGGGATGAACTATTGAGGGTCCTGACACATGGAGCCCTGCACAGAGCCAGCAGAGCCAGCACCCTGCACAGACCCTGCACTCTGCACAGAGACCTGTACAGAGCCCTGCAGAGCCTGCACCCTGCACAGAGCCCTGCACCCTGCACAGAGCCTGCACATTGCATGCACAGAGCCCTGCAGTGCCTGCACCCTGCACAGAGCCCTGCACAGAGCCTGCACAGAGCCCTGCAGAGCCCGCATCCTGCCCAGAGCCTGCAC
>VXBX01000769.1:0-20169 GCA_013400415.1 Scytalopus superciliaris | reverse complement strand
GCTCGGCGTGCGTGACGTCACTGCCTGAGCCCGACACTCCGCCCCCGGTTCCGGTCGGCGCGGCGTGCGCGGGATGAGCCGCGGGGGTTTTGGAACCGTGAGTGATCCTCGGGTGTGTGAGTGACCCCCGGGGGGTGTGAGTGGCCCTCGGGCAGCTCCGTGTCCGTGTCCCGGCAGGTCCAGGGCACGGGCGGCAGCAGCGCCGACAGTAAGAGCTCGGCAGCAGAGCGGGGCTACATCCAGGACCGGTTCCTGCAGCTCCTGGCGGGGCGGAGGCGCCGGCGAGCGCCGCTGATCCACCGGTGAGGAGAGGAGCGGGCGCTGTGCGGAGTTTTTGGCTGCTCTCTCCCGAGTAAAAAGTGCCACCAGATTGGTTGCTAACTCCGGTATTTAACGCTGCTGAAAGCTCTTTAAGGTTTAATAACATACTACTTATGTGGTTACATCATTAACTTCTCATTAACGCTCCAGAACGTTACAGTTTCAGTGATGTATTTAGTGGCTCTGGGAAGCAGCATTATGTTTTGAATAGGTGGTGTCTGACCAGGAAGTTTTCTCCAGAGCTTTGCAAGACACAGGCATGTCTTAATGTGTGTAAGTATGTTTTAATGTGTGTGTGCAGAGGGTTCTAGGCTGATGTGGTCATGGAGTTTACATAATTCGAGGCAAATAGTTTAATTCAATCCAAATGGCCGTGAATTGCCAAAGGAGTTTAATTCAGGGCAAAATAACAAAGAGTCGTGTTCAAGCAGAAGCTTGCAGGCCAGTAGAGACAGATGTGGCTCATCAGGTCAGGAGCCTGTGTTGATTTGTCACAACTTTGGCAGGACAAGCTGAATCCATAGAAGGGGTTGTGTATTGCAGTTATCAACATTGTCATCATGAGTCTTTGGAGGTCTAAAATTATCTGGTGAAGTATTTGTCCCTGCAAGGCATGGGCACGATAATGTGCTTGTTAAAGGGGTGATAGGAGCTGGGCTATAGCTGGGTGGATACACAGTGAAACCTATTGAAAGAGAATGCCAAGGAACAAGAGGCATCAGTCCCTGCCAGACTAGTAAACAGTTTCCAGGAGTTAAGGCTAACTTAGTTCCACTCATTCAAAAACCAGAGAACAAAATTCCTGTCTTGACTTTGCTTCTCGTTCTTTTTTTTCCCCCCACTATTTGTTTTGTTGTTGTGGCGTCTGATTTGGGGCAGGAGCTCAGGTATTGGCCGTCTGCATTGCGGGGGAGCATCCTCAGTGTCTGGATTCATACATTTTCATTCAGTGAATATTTACTTATACAAAACAGAACAGGTCCAGCTGGAATATCTGCACGTTTTCTATGGGTTATATATAGTCTTGATGGTTAATACACTCACTGAGTGCAGGAGATCTGTATTTATTAGGAAGCTCTAGAGATGACAAAATCATCTCCCAGTGCAGGTCTGTAAATTAGGGGTTATTGGGTGGAAGCTGAGAGAAAAAAAATCTTTATTTTTCTGAAATGGAGGATACCTGGGCTGGAGAAATGGCGTTCCTGGACAGTGATTACAACTGAATTTCTCTTGGCAGGGGTTATTACATCCGTGCCCGCTCTGTAGATCACTGTGTCCAGGACTTCCTGCTGAAGACACAAAGCCACCCTAGGACACAGGTGCATTTTCTCTGGGGGTCCTGGCAGGTTCCGCTAAATGTGTGAAAAGTCCTTCTGGCATCTGGGCACTGCAGTAACTTGTTAGTGTAACTGTTGGGATCCTTTCCCAAGAGGGCACAGAGAATCTTGACTGGCTCTCCATGTGTGTCACTTTGACAGAAATATCTGGGAGGGGGAAATGTCCACACAAAATTCTTCTGCCTCTTGCAGGAGGTTGCCTGATTTTGTCACTTTGCAGATAATATTGAATATTTTTCATACCTACATACATAGGATGCTGCTAGAGTCAAATATCTGACACTTTCTCTGCAGATCCTGTCTTTAGGTGCTGGCTTTGATTCATTGTACTTCCGTTTGAAGGACCTGGGTCTTCTGCATCACACTGTGGTATATGAGGTGGATTTCCCAAATGTGGTGTGCCAAAAAGCTACTCTGATCAAAAGAATAAAAGAGTTATCAGCACTGGTGGGAGACACTGCGAGGGAAGGATTAGGTATGGTATTTATAGAAGGTTTTTTGGGTACTAAGTGTTTGGAAGAGGCAAACATAGCTTCAGCCTTCAAAAAGTGAGATATGATAGTAGGGAAACTGTGCAGTAGGAAATGAAAAGCATGTTCGTTTTATGACAAACATTGAAACAAATACTTTTTAAGCATTGGGAGGTAACAAGAAGCTGCCACAGTGGATTTGTCAGGAACTGATTATGTTAAACCAAGGTCAGTTTCTTTCCATTACAATTTCTGAAGTCCTGTGTCCAGGTTTGAGCTCACTGGTGCAAAGACAGTGACAAACTGCAGCATGTCCAGTGGGAGGTGATGAGGATGATGAAGTGATGGAGCAGGTGACGTAGGAGAGGAGGCTAAGAGAACTGGGTTTGTTGAGCCTTAAGAAGAGAAGGTTGTGAAGGAGGTGAGCCTTACTGCAGCCTACAGCTACCTATGGGGAGAGGGTAGAAAAGATTGAGTCTGACTTTTCTTGGAGGCACAAAGCAAGCAGTCAAGGGGCAATCATTGCAAGTTGCTTTGTTTATAACTTGGTTTTGGCTGAAAAGGTCAACAAACCATAGCTTATCATACTCTGATGAAGTACAGAGGTATGATAATACCTGCAGATCATAAATTGGAACTTGTGAGGAAGAAGTTCTTTACAGAGGGAGTCATTTGGCATTGGAATGGGCTCTCCAGGCAGGTGGTAGAGTCACTGTCTCTGAAGGTATTTAAGAAGAGATTGGATGTGGCATGGTCTAGTAGACAAAGTGGTGTTGGGTCAAAGGCTGGACTCCATGATCTCAGAGTTGATTCTGTGGTGATCTGTGAGTCAGGGCCTGGTGTTTGCAGAGAGCTGGCATGTGTGAATTCAGGACTCAGTGCCATTGTACAGAAATTAAATCTGACTAACAAACAAACAAACAAACCAAGCCTAAGAAACTTGAGAATGGTTTTCTGGTCATGAGGCAAACCATTTGAATTCTATCTAAGCAACTTTCTTAGCCTAAACTGAAAGGTGTATCAACCATTAAGGTTTGATTCTGAATTACAGTGGTTCTAGAAAAATGTTCTTAAAGTAAATATGATAAAGTTTTGTTGTTATAGTAAATGTAATAATTCTATGAGAAATCTGTTGGTGAAATTTGCATTAGGAATAATGGAGTTTTAGATTTGCATTTAATGGATTACTTGGCACTATACCTTTATGGTTCATGTAGTGATGGAGATTTTCCTGTACATGTCCCAGAGAAACAGAGTTGGTGGATACAGCCTTGTGAGTGATTACCTGTGCATTTCATTTTCCTGTTTGTCCCTTTTGCTGTCAGTATTGCAGCAGCACCATAGCGAGAGTGCATCGTTTTTGTCTCCCAGGAGCAGTTGCCTTTTCTGGAGAGAATTATAAATTGCTGGGAGTGGATTTATCAGAGCTGTCTGAGCTGGAGAGGACCCTGGAAGAAGCAGGACTGGACAATGAAATCCCTACCCTCTTCATCGCAGAGGTGGTGCTCACCTATATGAAGAACAGTAGGTCAGTCTGGTTCTCTTCCCATACCCAGGTGGTAAAGGGGAAAGAACAAGCTTCTTTCTGGGTACATCACCTTGGGCTGGGAAACCTGCTCTCTTAAAACTAAAGCCTTGGGAATTCTGTGGAGTCCCAAATAACTTCTTACATAATTATTGTAATGGTGTAATTGATGTCCGTGTGATATCCTAAAAGGGGGAAAAAAGAAAAATGAGTGATTTTATTCACTTGGAGAGGTTTTTTTCCTGCTCATTCCCTGCATTGTCTGCACAGATGGGGAGGAGCTGCTCATAAGTCTCCAGCACAGCACTCTCATTTGTGTATTGCCACTTGTCAGGATGCCTTAATAGCAGCTTTATGTGTTGCTGGAAGATGTACCACGTCTGTCTGATGATAGTTGAGCCCTCAGTTATGTAATGTCTTACACACAATCTCCCAACAGATCAGATGCCTTGATTCAGTGGGCAGCAGAGCATTTCCCTCAGGCCTGCTTCCTGCTGTACGAGCAGGTGCACCCAGAGGACCCCTTCGGGCGTGTCATGCTGCAACATTTCAGCCAACTGAACTCTCCACTTCACTCTCTGGCACAGTACCCTGACTGCGAGGCACAGCAGAGGCGCTTTTTGGGAAGGGTAAGCACCTGCATCTCTAGGGCGTGCATATGAAGCATGACTGGCCTGAGAAAGATTGGAAAAGTGCTTTGTTAGTTATAGGTTGAAGAAACAGTGTTGAGGCACTACCTTCTCTAGTAGTATGACTGGTCATTTGAAGATACTTCCAACCAGCTTGTAGCCTTTCATCTGATAGGGGATTAAGGCACGATGGGTTCCTCAGTGTCTTTTGATGTAATAAGTTCTTAAGAGCTTTACAGATAAGACATCTATGTTCACCAGACTGTGTGCTGCTGTTACTTCAGCTAGACAGTCTTAGCAGTTCATGCAAGTGTTTAATTTAGAATCTTTGTTTTCCTGTGGGAAGTGAGTTTCTGTCCTTCCAGAGGTGATAACCTCTAAGGATTTCTCTTTTAGGGCTGGACTGAGTGCAGTGTCATGGATATGAATGATTTTTTCACCTGTTGTGTTCCAGAAGATGAACAGCAAAGAGTGCAGTCTCTGGAGCCTTTTGATGAGTATGAGGTAACCCCTCCTTTATTCTAAAGATCAGCAACCTGGCTTTGATACCGTAAGGTGTCTGCAATTTCTTATGGTCACAGTTCTGTAGAGGGCTGCTGAGGCACAGATGTTCATGGGGGCAGAAAGGACCTTGGATCAGCTTAGTCAACACAGAGGCTGCAGGGAGCTCCAGGTAGAGCTGGGGCAAGGAGCGTGGGAAGAAGGCTCTCTTTGATGTTAGGAAAGTTTTGTGTTCCTTCCTCAGTGAGCGGTCTCTTGAGGAGACGGTCTTGGCATAGCAAAGTAGCTGGTAGTATAAAAGATGTTTGAGATGCTAGAAGTTTGCATGGATTCAAGGGGAACTTCCTTTGTTGAAGGAGAAATACATTAAGGATTACTGAGTAGATAAAAACACACCTGGTGTGAGGTTCCTGACTGCAAGTGGTTGGTAGCATTCTTGGCAAAAGTAGATGTACTTGTCCTGCTCTCTTCCATTTCTGTAGACTATTTTTATTGTTTGGCATTGTTGGATACAGGCTACTAGTTTCAAATATTTTTTGATCTGACTTTGTACAGCCATTCCTGTATTAATGGTTGAAATTCAACTATGACTCTATGCTTTGCCATTTTTATGTTAACTGCTGGCAAAGTTTCTGACTGTTTGAAGTCTAGAAGTGAAGGAAAGTACAAGATAATGAGTAACTTTGAGCTAAATATCATGTGGAATACTTACTAGTAGTATCCATTTTGATTTTATGGTTCCCTGTTTATAATTCTAGAAATGCAGTAGCTGCAGTATGGAAATAATTTAGTATGCTTGCATTTATTTTGCCAACATGCAAGGTCTACTCTGCTACATGAATGCAAATGTGATGACTGAAAGTGCTGGCATATTTGCAAAGTGGTTTAGAAATGCCTACATGAATTGTAGGTCAAGGCCATTGCTCATACAGTGGGAAGGTAAAGACTTTTATTGTTGCTGGAAATGTGCATAAGAGTAAATGATGTGACAACAGAGAGCTCTACAATTAAGCCTTTGAGAGAAAGAGTTAAGTAAGTTCCAGGTCTTATTGTAAACAAGCCTGGTTGAATTAGGTAAGAAATGTATAATACACACTTAGTGCTGAGAGAGACTAATTTTTAGAATAATTTGCGTAGGGACTACTAGTGGATCCTTCATTTTTCAGTATTTACATTAATTTCTGGATGTCACTTTTCAAAAGGTGCTTTTTACTTCCAATAGAGTTTGGGGCAATGATGCTGATAATGTGGTTTATTTTGCCTTTTAAATTCATGTTTATGCTTTGTAGTTGTATAGTGTTGTGAACACAGTGAATTCCCTAATGTCCATAAAGGCCAGGGTGGACTCTAACATTGCTACTGACTTCCTGTATATTCCTTTTGCTTGTGCTTCTGCCTCAGAATATTC
Organism: Scytalopus superciliaris; assembly: GCA_013400415.1. Lineage (NCBI taxonomy): Eukaryota > Metazoa > Chordata > Aves > Passeriformes > Rhinocryptidae > Scytalopus > Scytalopus superciliaris. The sequence goes on along the minus strand of VXBX01000769.1, from coordinate 13,978 downwards.
CAAGGCCAGTCTGACAGTCCTGTTTATGTATTATTGTCCAGCACAGACCATATTGCACGTTTGAACATTTGTGATTTCTTTGGATTCACTTACATTCCATGAACCTTAAGAAACCTGAATCCCTCCAGAACAGAGCCCTCAGTCTTTTCTGCGATCAGAACTGGGAAGCATAAAGGGAATTTGATGATGATGTGAAAGTTCGGGTTGGCTCTCTGCCAACAGCCAAACCTCACAAGAAAGATTCCCCCCTCCCTCTCCCGAAACGGCAAAAAAGCAGCAAGAGAAAATTGAAGGAATATATATATATTTACATATATTAAATTTATATACTAGGCACAACAAGACAGGGACCCCCAAACCACCCCAGTAAGGGACAAGGGAAGGGAAAGGGGAGAGGGAGACAAAATAGGGAAAAAAAATAAGACAAAACAAATATATATATATACAATCTAAATTCAGAAATTAACTCAGTAAATAACAAATACAATAGTAAATTCAATACTTTCCTTAGAAAGGCAGATTCTTAACCTTTGCCGCCGGCCGAGGCAAAACAACCCCCAGAGCAGGCCTCGCTGAACACAGATAAGCCAGGCCCAAACACCGAGAGCTCGTCAGCGTGCGAGCCCGAGAAGGAAAAGAAGCAAAAAAGGAGAGAGAACACCTCCTCCTTCGGTTTATATACACCTGATTACGTAAAGAGATGGGATGGAATACTTCCTAGATCTTGACCCTGGTTACCAAGGAAGGCCTACAAAAAAACAACCCATCACAGAATTCCATAAAGAAAAACTTAATGCAATGTATAGTTAAGCTATGGAACTCCTTCCTACAGCATGCTGGACATGTTGGAAGTTTATGTGAGTTCAAAAGCAAGTGGATATGTTCATGGATGAGAAATCCATCAAGGATTGTTCAACAAAAAGACACAGCTGCTTGCTTAGAAGATCCCTGAGCTGTATACTTTTGAATGTTAAAGTGAGGAATGTATTTACACACTTTCTCAGATTCAGCTTTAGACCTCTGATTTTGACTACTGTTGGAAACAGTACTAGCCTGGGTTGATGTTTGATTTGGTCACCCTGGCTGTTCTGAGATCCTTGCTACTGCTTGCTCTAAGATGTTTAGATGTTATTGTTTGTTTGTTTGTTTGTTTGATTTTTTTTCCTTTGGGCTTGCTACAGGAATGGCATCTGAAATGTTCTCATTACTTTGTGTTGACTGCATCAAAGGGGATGGAACCTCCCTGGACTCCCTTACCCAGTGTGACAGGTACACTCCAGGTAGTTTTTGCAGTACTTTTTTATCTTGTGCAGACTTCTCTGAGAGGTTTTAGAAGGCAATGAAACACTGGAAGGGGCAGATGGGATGCTGTCTGGTAGCTTTCTCCACCCTTCTAACAATGCTGCTCAGGACCACAGCCTGACACTGCTTGTTCTGATCAGTTCCATTCTTTCAGTTTATTGAGCCTGCCAGTCTGAACAGCTTATCCTTCTGTTTATGCATGGGGCCCTTCAGTACATGCCAGCCCACCCTGCTCGTCCTGCTGTTTTGGGGATCTCCCTTTTGAATTTATTCCTGCTTGCCTCCATACGTGGCTCTCCGAACCATTCTCACTTTCCTGCTCCCAAAAGGTTGTTCTGTTTTCCGTACTGCCCTGTCTATCAGAGCACTCGGGAGCCTGTCATGAAGCTGTGCTTTGCTTTGTTATCCCTTGTGGGTGGAATTGTACCTGTAGTATTTCTGTTTGTGAAATGCTTTTAAATCTGTATGGCACTTTTTAAGATGGGAGAAAAGTGGTACAGCTGGGGAAAAGCCAAGAGCAAGGCTGTATTTCCATGACAAGAAAGATTTGGCAGCAGTAGCAGTCCAAAAATTTCCTGCTTTTGTCTGCTTGCTTCCTTTTTCAGGGTGGAAAGCAGAAGGTTATTTTTAACCTGTTTCATGTCACTAAACTTCACAGATTGGTGGCACAAGTAGTTCTGTCTGCAACAGAAAGTTGAAATCTGTGTTTTAGGGAGCAAGAAAAGCAAGTGAATAAGTGTGGATGCTTGACCTGGCCAAATGCCAGGCACCCAGGCCCACAGTTCAAGAAGCGTTCCCTCCCTGCCACCCTGGACACGGGGAACTAAGAGGGACGGGAAAAACAAACTACAAAAAAAATGGAATAGCAAAATCAAAGCAGTGTATATATATATTTTACACTTATATACAGTTACAAAAATATATAGATAGAAGAAAAGGAACCTCAGCACCCCCAAAACAGATATGCTCCCAACAAAGAACAAATAAACAAGTTCTCATTTCTCTCCCCTGAGGAAATAGCTGTGTCTCACCAGACTTGACCGACCACTGCTGCTGTGCTAGCAGGCTTCTCCCACACACCAAAGGGCAACCACAGAGCTCGACCAATGCCGGAAGGAGGTCTGATGGCCTCACTTTCTCTCCTTCTATTTATATCTCTGCTTACATAAAGAATAGGATGGAATACTTCCTTAGTTTTGACCTGGTTGCCAAGAAAAGGCCTAAGCCAAATCACCACGAAAAGGATAGGGCAGGATGGCATTTCTGAGGCCAGCAAGGCCACTAAATCCATAATGTTGTGTCTTGATTAGAACTGAAAACATGAAACGTGAAATTGAAGCTTAAATGAATGTGGGTGTGGTTAAATATACTGTGCAGTTGTCACTGATCCTTATGTGGAATCCTTAAAGGCTCTTAAATGTGTAGTATCTATCCTTAAGTCAAAGGAAAAATCCATTTACTTAATGGACTTCATTACAGTCGAGAGACTTAAATCATTAGAGACAGGAAGAGAGTCTTTCTGCTGCTGTCTCTGGTGTATTCAAAACTGAGCAAAAGCCTTCAAAGTCTGGTAAATGTCCATGATTAGATGTTTTTTACTGGAAATGCAAAAGTTTTGTCTCTAATACCGATAAATGCCCCCAGTTATCCTCTCAGATACATTTGGGTCCTTGTTCAAGAGAGTGCAAGTACTAAATCTTCCAAACAGATAATGGTAAGTATATTTTCTGACATGAAAAAACTTCTCAGTCCTAAAAGAAAATAAATCCATCTGTAGAAAGATCTTTAAGCCCAAGGAGATGAAATTTCTTACTTCATCAAATGATAAAATAGGATCTTGTACTAAACAACATTCAGTACAGGCAATTTTTCTGAGTATGGAGTACAAAAAATGGACTGAGAGCCACTTCTGCTCCACCTCATCATCTCTAATAACACAAGAATAAAGCTCTAGATGAAATCAAAGAAGACAAAAATTCCAAACTGATTAAAAGAAAACAATGTGTAAACAATGTGTTGGTGAGACAGAGTCCTGTGCTGAGAGTTTGTTTTGTGCTAAGGGATATGTTATTTAGAGAGAAGATACTTAGATAACTGGAAATATTCTCTTATGGTAGGACCATGGGAATTAATGGAGTTAATTTGTCATGCTTCAGAACATTATTTCAGTGCTTCTGTGAAGGTAGGATCAAAATCTATCAAAAAACTTGGAAATCAGCTTCCTGGTATTTGTCCGTTTTCTGCTGTTCTTTGCCATTCATGTAGCCAAATATTGTCTCAACCAGACAAGTGCTCCTTTTGAAGGCACTGCAATGATGCGTATGTTGCTACAGCAGTTTATGACACTGCAGTCTCTTGGCCAGTCTTATCTCCACCTCATGAAAGCAGTCTCAGAACTGTTGGGAGCTGAGTGAGCAGTAAGTAGAAGTTAAAGTTGGCACAGTGATAGTTTTAACCATTACAAGCCTGATTTCTAGGGCACGTCAGATTATCTGTGTGTTCTGTCAACTTATTTTTCAGTATTTGCTTCTCGTAAAGATGAACAGTCCTCTTGAAATTCTCTCTCACTTGAAATGTAATCCTTGGTTTGTGTTTGTGTTTAAGATCTTTGGCTCTCTTTGGCTTACAGTTCCTCGTCATGCTGGTCCTGTTGGAATGGCTGGGACTGTTCCTGCAGCAGGGTGTGGAAAGCTCTCGGGGATTCCTGGCATGAGACGTTACGGTCACCGCTCTGTTCTTATAAAACCCAACGTGATTCTCACCACTGGAGGCTTTGGGGAGGAGGATGGACAACACTGCCGCATGGGAAATTTCCACGTGCTGAGTAAGAGTGCAGGCTGCTGGAAAGCTGGCTGTGTGACAAAGAAAAGTCCTGATAAAAGATGGAGTAAGTTACCATACTGACGACAAGTGTGAGGGAGGTAACCTTTGTGCTAAAAGTGAAAGAATGTCTAGAAAAAGTGGTGTCAGAGCACAGTGATGCTGACACTCACAGAGATCTGAGGGTTCTGAATGCTAAATGTTGGGTTCTGCTCTTTGGTCACCCCAAGTCCATGCAATGCTTCAGGCTTGGGACAGTGACTGGAAAGCTGGAAAAAGCCCTGGGGGTGCTGGTTGACAGTGGCTGAACATGAGCCCAGGTGTGCCCAGGTGGGCAAGAAGGCCAGTGTCACCTGGCTGGTACCAGCACAGGCCCAGGGCAGGTATTGTGCTCCTGTGCTGGCATTGCTGAGGCCCCTCAAGGGCTGTGTCCAGTTCTGGGCCCTCATGGCAAGAGAGACATTGAGAGGCTGGAGCGTGTCCAGAAGGGTAATGGAGCTGGAGTAATAGAATCATAAAATGATTTGGGATGGAAAAGACCTTAAAGATCATCTAGCTTCAGCTGTCTGCCATGGGCAGGGACACCTTCCACTATCCCAGGTTGCTCCAAGCCCCATCCAGCCTGCCTTGGACACTTCCAGGGATGGGACAGCCACAGCTTCTCTGGGCAACCTGTGCCAGGGCCTCCCCACCCCCACATGGAGAAATTCCTTAATATCCCATCTAACCCTGCTCTCTGGCAGTGGGAAGCCGTTCCCCCTTGTCCTGTCCCTCTGTGTCCTTGTCCAAAGTCTGTCTCCAGCTCTCGGAGCCCCTCTGGACACTAGGCTCTAAGGTCTCCCTGGAGCTTTCTCTTTTCAAGGCTGAACAGCCCATACTCTCTCAGCCTGTCTCCAGATCTGAGGTCCAGCCCTGTAATCAACTTACTGGCGTCTGAACTTGTTCCAACAGCTCCATGTCTTTTATTGCGCTGGGGGCACCAGAGCTGGACACAGAACTGCAGGTGGGGTCCTACAAGAGCCGAAAGAGGGGGAGAGTCATCTCCCTCAACCTGCTGCCCAGGCTTCTTTTGTTGCAGCCTGGGACATTGGTTGATTTTCTGGGCTACAAGTGCACACTGCATACTGAGCTTTTTGTCCACAAAACAGCCCCAGATCCTTCTCCCCAGGGCTGCTCTCGATACGTTTTCTGCCCAGCCTGTGTTTGTGCTGGGATTCCCCTGATCCAGGGGCAGGACCTTACACTTGGCCTTGTTGAAAAGCGTGAGATTGGCACAGTCCCACCTCTCCAGCCTGTCCAAGTCCCTCTGGATGCACCATCCCTTCCCTCCAGCCTGTGACTGCACCACAGAGCTCTGTGCCATCGGCAAACGTGCTGGGAGTGCCCTCGATCCCACTGTCCCTGTCACCAACAAAGATGTCAAACAGTGCTGGTCACAGTACTGACCCCTGACAGACACCACTCATCACCGGTCTCTGCTTGGACACAGAGATGCTCACTGTGACTCTGTGTGAGACCATCCAGCCAATTCCAAGTCCACTAAAGTAGTCCATCTGTCAAATCCATGTCTCTCCAGTTTAGAGACCAGATGTGCTCAAGCAGTGTCAAATATTTTGTACAAGTCCAGGTAGATGATGTCTGTTGCCCTTCCTTCATCCACCATTGTTGTAACCCCAACATAACAACAGCTGTGGGATGTGGGCGGGGTCAGCCTGGAGAAAAGGAAACTCGGGGGACCTCACTCTCTGCAACTTCCTGACTGGAGGGGGAAGTCAGGTGAGGGTCGGGCTCTGCTCCCAGGGTACAAGGGACAGGACAAGAGGAAATGGCCTCAAGTCATGCCAGGGGAGGTTTAAGTTGAATATGGAGAAAAATATCTTCAAAGAAATGGTTGTCCATGCTTGGCATGGGCTGCCCAAGGCAGTGGTGGAGTTCACTTCCCTGGAAGGATTTAAAAGCCGCATGGATGTGACACTTGGGATCATAGTTTAGTTGTAACCTTGATGTTGCTGGTTGGATGGTTGGAGTCGATGATCTTAAGGGTATTTTCCAACTGAAATGATTCTGTAAATTTCTTGGAAAAAATGTCCTTGTGAACCATGACATTTTGTGTCTCTGCAGGTGAGCGGTTGTACCATACTGTGTCCTGTCTCTCGGACAGTCTGGCCCTGGTGGTAGGAGGACGAACGTCCCCATCAAGTGCAGGCTTGGGAATGTTGTTGCTAAAGTTCGATGAAAACTGTAATGCTTCAGACCCAGATGATATTGCAGTGGAGCTTGTAAATCTGCAGCCTGCTGCTGAACCAGCAACTTTGCGTTGGAGACACAGCACATCTGAAGTGACATTCAAAGGTAAAAAGCCTGGAAGGAGTGGAAATGGCCGTAGGTATGCAGGACTTTGCACTTGGTCTTGTTGAACTTCATATTGACCCCCTTCTCAAGCCTGTCAGTAGGAAAGAAATTAGAAGAGGCTTTGACATCTTGGCACTTGAAATATGGTAATTTTGTGTTTTGTGTGCTGCATAACCCCCAGTGGTAAGTGGGATTGAAACCTGGGGATGTAATCCGTTCTGGAAGACTGATTCTTTGTGAATATTTATGGCTGAAGTTATTCATGCCTGATAAAAATAAACCAAAAGGAAGTTTTGCTATCTCCAAAGGATATTTTTCTTTGGAGCAGAGTCCTGAGCTCTTTGTCCTGGAGTGCCTCAGAAGTGTTGTAGTAGCAATTGACAAATGCTTAGTAGTTGTGAACAGCTCTAGAATCTGGTTCTGCAACAGCAAGCTGAATGTTGGCCTAGTAAAAGATCCTGACTGTAAGGGGCAAAAACTTAAGAAGTGGCATTCAGGAGGTGAAAGCTGTCCTTTCCTAAGCTGTCCCATTCCTGCCAGCTTGCAGGGATCTCTCCAAGGGGAACAGAAGGGAATTGTTAAGCAGTTGTTAGTCTACTTTGGAGCATACTTTCCATTGGTGGAGTAGTGTTTAATTAAAACTGTAATGTAGTTTAGAGTTCTGCTTTCCAGTCAGAATTTTATATCAAAGAAGCAAATGTGAAATGGGTAAATAAATTCGTACAAATAATACATTGTTTTTTGTCTTTGTCAGTCTGTATTGTTTCATCTCATTTTTGGCTTGATGTTGCTTTGTAGCTGAAGGAAGTGACCAATACTGGTGTTACTTGTACAGTCCATTTTGAAGCAATAAAAGGACAGGGCGTAGTGCAGTAAATGCACATCCTTGACATCTACCCAAAGTACTTTTGCACCTTTTTTACCTCCTTTTTGAGGCTTCCCCATATTAACAAATACACATTCATGTTCTTATGGGGATTTATTGGTTTTCCTGAGATGAATAGATGTCATTGAGCTGCTGTGATTTATGTATGTAGGGTTTTCTCATTATATTAGTTTTACAGAAGTAATCTTTCCATTGCCTAAAATTTAATTCCCTAAGTCCATTAGGTATGTTAGAAAGCATGTTTTCCTCTCTTCATTTTGAGACTAGAGTGTGTGATTTCCACTCCTTAAACATTCCAGACCTTAACACATTCAGAAGCTACTTAATGTAAGTGGATGATGTGATCTTTTGAATGACCACAAACATGAAGAATACAGGTTCTTAGTAAAAGTGTTTAGGATGGTTCTAAACAGGGCTAAGGGTTGGACTTGATGATTCTTATGGGTTCTTCCAGCTCAGCATATTCTGTGATTCCATGTATCTTAAAAAGATGTAGGTCCAAGAGTAATTTGAGTATCTATGAAACAATTTATTGCATTTATTGCTGAAGCCTGAAATTGTTTGTCAGGTTGCAAGGATGTCAGAAATAGTATACAGAACTTCTGCCTGACTGCATTAATTTCTGTCTTCAGTCAGCTTCTCTTCTCAGGAATTTTTGCTTTTGTGACATACCAAATTCTGACTTCTCTTTTCATCTGCTTGTCTGTTTCTATAGGTGAGCAGTACCTGTTTGTGTATGGTGGCTGCTCTGCTCTGGATCCTGTGCTTGGGGATTGGTATTTCCTGCACCCTCAAGAACTCTCCAGCACTGTGGTAAGAATATAATCAATACTGATTTGAGTTAGAGCTGATTTCTAAACATCTTGCTTTTTAGTGGAATTCAGTCTTCACAGGCAGTGCTTGACCACCCTGATAGTATAGTGTGAGAGGGTTTTATGTTTAAGTGGATTTTGTCATATGTCAGTTTGTGCCCATTGCCTCTTTTCCTGTTACTGGATGCTACTGAGAACATTCTGGCTCTGTCTTCTTTCACCTCTCCCATCATGTACTTCTCTAGCTGTGTGCTGGACATTTTTGCAGAAGAATACTGTTAGAGACGTATTAAAAGCTTTGCTAAAATCAAAACCACCCCCATATCAGCTGCCTTCTCTCAGTCAACTAGATTGCTAAATGTGTCATAAAAGGAAACTGAGTTAAAGAGGACTTCCCCTCTCATGAACCTACTGGTGACTGGCCCCGAGCCTGATGTAACCCCATTTACTCTAACTCTTGGAACCCAACCCTGTACAGAGCACAGTTACAGGGTGTGAGATGCATTATTATAGGAGGTCACAAGCCAAACATGAGTAAGCAATATCATCATGCTGTAGGGAGGCCTAAACGGTTCAGATATGTAACCAGGAATGTTATCTGTACGACACATGAATTGCACCTTTTATTTTCTTCAATGTTCCCAGCAGAATTCTCGTAAAATGCCCAAAGCTGATTGCTGGAAAAAAGGCAGTCAGGGTGCAATACAGCTGTATAGAGGTACACAACAAGAGTGACCACATACCTCACAGGGGAAGGTTTTGAAGGACTTGTAGCTGTTGAGTCTGGAGAAGATTCAAGATAGTCTTCCAATACACAAAATATTACTGCAGAGAAGACAATTTGTTCTCCATTTTTACTGTGAGTAGTAAGGGAATCATCTGGACACTAAGGAAGGGAGTTGATGGTGAAGTTAGGCTAGCCAAGTGCTGCAATAGACTGCCTAAAGAGGTGAGAAATTCTTGTCACTGCAGACTTTCAGAGACTATTATATAAACATCTGTGCAGATGATAACAGATGTAGTTTCATGTATTTTAAGGGAAAAGGATGGAGCAGTGGCCTTGAAATTTTTCTCCACCACTTGCTTGCTATGATATTCCTTTAAACACCTGATCTTAAATTTCTTCCTTAAGTGCTTGCACTGAAGGGGTGTTTTTCTGCATTTTAGTCCTGCAGTTCAGCCTTTTATCCTGCTCTGTGATTTGAGCCACTGATCACCTGCTTTGCTTTGCTGGTCAGTACCTTAGTTCATGTGTTTGTAAACAAACTCAGGTTTCTCAGGTGTGTCTCTTCAGCAGAAAGCAGCAAGAATGCAAATAGTTACCTGTAATAAATGTGCACAAATAACCCCCCTAAAGACTGATTATATTAAATATCCTGAACACCCGAGAAATATTTGAGATAGTGTAATTGGAAGCTCTTGTATTCAGCAGTCCCTGGAGGAACATGTGGAGAAAATTGGGTGTCAAAGAACCACTCAGAAAAAAGTAATTTAAAAGTCTGGGCATTAAGAAGACACTTAGCTTGGCAAACTGCAGCCCTGGATTTGTGCTTTTTTAGATTGCTGTTGAGGGTCCAGTCCCAGAAAGCCGCCATTCCCACAGTGCCTGCAGCTGGGAAGGAGGAGTGCTGATTGCAGGAGGTCTGGGAGCAGCTGAGCAGCCTTTGGGTTCAGTTTTCTTCCTGAGGGAGCTTGAACATGGCTTTCAGTGGCAGGCAGTAGAGACACACCCTCCTCTCATCCCGAGGTAAGCAGAAGGCATTCATAGCATCATAGAATAGTTTGATTGGTTTGGAAGGGACCTTTTAAAGACAGTCTAGTCCATCCTCCCTGCAATGAGTAGGGACATCTTTAACTAGACCAAGTTGCTCAGAGCATTCTGCAGTGAGTCTTCAGCCTGTCTTACCAACCTTCTTTACTAATGGGGTTCAATCTCATTTTGAGCTCACAGGTATTCACATACTGCACATGTGCATGAAGGAAAGCTTCTGCTCGTTGGTGGAGTGTGGTTTCACGCATCCTCTGTGCCAGGCATCACTGTCATTGACTTAGTGACTGGTCTCTGCTTGGACTATGTGATTAATGTGGTAAGTACTGAAGTTTATCTTTCAGGGTAAGCAGTGTTGTGTGAAGGAAGATGGTAACTTTAGGTCTGTTCCTTGAAACTGAGTAGAGAAAGCAAAGTTGGCACATCTGGGAGTGGAATAAACATTCTCTGTTTGAGGTAGAATCTGGTTCTGAAGTGCTTTTACCAGTACAGAGAACGTAATAGTATTAAGAGAGAGAGAGATTGAGTGTGCTGAAGACTGGAGGGCAGGTAGCTGCTCTGTTCCAGCCTGGGGCAGCAGAACTGAAATGGGCATAAGCACAGTCACTTCAGGATATCTATAGAGGAAGGAACAGATCAAACCAGAACCTCAGTCAGTCTTTATGGAGGTCTGTGGTATAATTTCATGGAGAACTTCTTGGTGGAAAGTGCAGAGTGTTATAGCTGCTGCCTGGAATACAAGAAAAAACAGCATAGAAGTAGTGGAAACTACTGAAACAAGAAAAGTTTACTGTAAGGGTCAGTGAACACTGAACAAAGAGGCTGTGGTGCCTCTGTTAGTGGAGATACCCAAAGCCTGACTGAGCAAGGTAGTGAGCGATCTGCTGTAGTGGAGCCTGCTTTGAAATGGTGTGGTTGGACTGCATGATGCTCACAGGTGTTGTCCCCCCCGCTTTAACTATTTTGTGACTTTCTTCTATGAATTACTGAAGAACAGTCATACAGGTGGTGTCAAATAGCACAATTTTGGCGTATTCTTGGCAAAACTTGGTCTACATCTGTGAGTAGCTCTCATCTCAGATAATACTGCCTGGAGTAAAAGAAAGACCTGGATCTGTTGGAGTGAGTCCAGAGAAGGGCCACAAAGATGATTAGAGAGCTGGAGCACCTTCCCTGTGAGGATATGCTGAGAGTTGGGGTTGTTCAGCCTGGAGAGAACTGGCTCTGGGGAGACCTTAGAGGCCCTTCCCAGTGCCTAAAGGGGCATACAAGAAAGATAGGAACACACTTTTTAGCTGGGTCTGTAGCGATAGGACAAGAAGTGATGGTTTTCATCTAAAGGACAGTAGCTTTAAATCAGGTATAAGGAACAATTTTTTTTACAAAGAGTGTGGTGAGGCCCTTTCAAAAGTTTCACAGAGAAGCTGTGGCTGCTCCATCCCTGGAAGTGTTCAAGGCCAGGTTTGATGGGGCTTAGAGCAATCTGGTCTAGTGGAAGGTGTCTCTGCTCATGGCAGGGGGTAGAACAAGATGGCCTTTAAAGGTCCCTTCCATTCCAAAGCATTCTATGATTCTGTAAGAAAACTTATTTATCTTTTACATAAAGAAACAACTTTTTTTAGATAGCTGTACATATGGGACCTGTCCTTGGTGAAACTGGGATTTATGACAGGTCAGGTTTTTATAGTGGACAGTGTGTGTTCATCTAGCTGACCTTGCAGCATTTTCCTGGGGGCATGAAGCATGCTTAAATGTAGCTTAGTTTTTAATTACTGCCTGTAGTGGAAGTTGTAAGCAGCCTCATAGCCTTTAGATAAAACAGGCTGCCCTTGCTGGACAGCAGTGAGGGTGAGTAGGATGATAATAAAGTTGTATCTAAAAGAATGTAACTTTTTGTTTATGTTGAATAAGTGGATGCAGGTGGATTCGAAACTGCCTTCACTTTGACTTACATGAAACTCTCCAGGCTTTTGAACATACCAGTTACATAGTAAGCTCTGGAACTCCTTGCCACAGGCCACAAATGCCAAAGGTTTACATTGAATCAAAAAGTGACTGGCGGCCTTCTTGGGAGGAAAGGCATTAAGGTTCAGGGATTACACAGACATTCTCTTCCATTAAAAATCACTGAACTGCAAGTTGTTGGGTAGATGTACTAGAAGATTATACTTCATGGGTTCCTTGTTTCTGTGCTCTCTATTTTTGCCAACATTCATGGGTGATACAGTGGACCATATGATGTCCTGTATGTTCAAAATCTCCTTTCTTTTTTCAGGAGCATCTGGAGTGGCCATTAATGCTACATAATCATAGTAGTGTCTTTCTGCCAAATGAGAAGGAGTTGTTGGTTATTGGCGGTGGTGGGAACTGCTTCTCCTTTGGGACACACCTGAACCCAGAGCCTGTCTCACTGAGCCTCAGCAACATCTTCACCAGTCACTAACTGGGAACAAGCAGGGCTGAATCATGCTGCTGCACTGTGGGAAGACATCTATTCACTCAGAGGTCCAAGAGCAGCACAATGATTCCACAAGGGCTTTGTATCCAGAGCACATTTGTGAAGGTGGGATCAGGAGAGGCAGTTACAGCAACAGGCTCACACCTCACCGGCCTTTGCTTTTGTACAGCTCTTCCTCTTGCTGTAAATAATGCACCTCAGAAGCACCTGGCAGCAGAGGGTCCTTAGAGGTGAAGTGAGGAACAGTGCTGTGTTCAAAATTTGAACAAAGTCTGATCTGAATGCGTAGAATCATGGAATGGTTTGGGTTGAAAGGTACCTTAAACATCATCCAGTTCCATACCCCTTACATGGGCAGGGGCACCTCCCACCAGCCCAGGTTGCTCCAAGCCCCGTCCAGCCTGGCCTTGGACACTTCCAGGGATGGGGCAGCCACAGCTTCTCTGGGCAACCTGTGCTAGGGCCTGCCCACCCTCAAAGCCAAGAATTCCTTCCCAATATCCCATCTAACCCTGCCCTCTGGAGTGGGAAGCCATTCCCTCATGTTCTGTCACTCAGGCCTTTGTAAATAGTCTCTCTCTGTCTTTCTTGTGGACTCCCTTCAGGTACCAAAAGGCTGCAGTTAGGTCACCCCAGAGCCTTCTCTTCTCCAGGCTGAGCAATCCCAATTCTCTCAGGTTTTCCTCGTAACTGAAGTGCTTCAGCCTCCTCTGGACTCCCTCCGACAGCTCCATGTCTTTTCTGTGCTGGACCCCCAGAGCTGGGGCAGCTCTGCAGGGGGGTCTCACCGGGGAGGGCAAAGGGGCAGAATCTCCCCCATCCTGCTGCCCACGCTGTGGGATCAGCCCAGCACATGGGAGGTTCTGGGCTGGGGCATGTTCAACCTTTCCCCCAACCTCACCCCCAAGTTCTTTCAGAGAGAGGCCCCAAAAGTTAGGGGGGGATGCCTTAAGGTGGGAATCCCCCCCAGAAGGGGGTGTCAACTCCCATAAATGGGGTGGAAATGCCCCAAGGACCCCCAAAAAGGAGCTCCAAAATGTCAGGGAGGGGCCCAAAAAATGGGTGGAACCCCCAAAAGTGGATGAGGAACCCCAGAAGTAGGAGGGGAACCCCAAATCATGAGTTAGGGACCCCCAAAAATATCAGGTAGGGGCTCTAAAACATGGGGAACCCCCCCAAAAAGTGGGTAGGGACCCTTAAAAAGGGGGGGGATGGGGCGAAGCACCTGGAGGGATCCCAATAATGTCCACTCTCCCAACTTTGGGAGTCCAGGGGGTCTCAAGTGCCCCTTTTCTGCCCCCCCCCGGGCCGGAGAGTGGCTACCTCACACAGCTTTTAAGGAAAAAAAGAAAGAAAATGCTAAAAACCCCAGGAAATTAAAAGTAAACAACAACAACAAAAAAATCAATAAAAAAAGAAAATTCTTAAAAAAAAATAATAAGTTTAATAAAAAGAGAAAATTAAAATAAGATGAAAAGTAAAGTAGAAATTCTTGCTGGTGACCGACGGTGGCAGTGGAAGTTCCCCACCCCAGTGTGGCGGGGGCGTCGGCTGCGGTGCCGCTCCCGGCCGTGTCCGCC
>VXBX01000768.1:982004-1000652 GCA_013400415.1 Scytalopus superciliaris | reverse complement strand
GGGGTGTCCGTGGAGAAGACAGAGTGCTAGAGATGTGTCAAATGCTGTCCCACAGTTAGTGGTTTAATGGTTAGCATGTGCCCTTAGCATGGTCTAGATCTCTAAGAAAATTGCTCCAGTGAAGTTCAGAGAACAACATGAAATCCAAATTAGGGCACGCTGTGCAGACTTTGTGGTGCCTCTTGGCCTTAGGACCAGAGAACAATCCCCATACTGATTCTCTGTACTAACATAGACATAGCCAAAGAGAATAGTCTGAGGATTAGGAAGAAGAAGCAACTGACTTCTTTCTTCTTCTGCACTGACAGCTATGATGCATAGAGATTTCCTTTTCCCTAAGGATGGAGAGAAAATTATCAAATTATGGGGTAATACTCTAATAATTTCAGATAATACTGGGAATTAAATATTAATTTTAAATGTTAATTTTGCTAAATAAGTATCGTTCTAATTTTAGAGACAGGAAAAATGAGACAATATGTTTTGCAAAAATGTTTGCCTAATGCAAGACAGAGTGAGAAATCAATTGCTGCAATTATATTTTCTTCCCTGCGTATAATTAGAACGAGAGCGTTTGTGTAAGTAAAAGAGCATGTGTATGTCACATGTGTAAGTACAGCTAGACCACACCACTCTTCACACAAAGTGAGAGAACTTCTAACCTTTTACAATAAAAATGCCATTAAAGGTTTTCATAAATCACGCTTTTAAAATTTGTCTTTCTTTATCTGGTGAGTGATGTGGCCTGTATTTTTCACTTGTATGTGTTGCTTATAAAACCAGAAATAGCAACTGCCAATGCAATAAGTCCCTTTGTATACACACAGTGCTGATAAAAATACCATTAATGTTCCAGAGAGGCTGAGTGATTTCAAACCCTTAAATTTCTCTACCAACTTCTATATAAATATTTATATGTTAATTTTTAGAAGGAGCCATTAATGTAAGAGAGGATTTAAGAACGTCAAAGGATGTCACAGGAGTCAGTGATACAATTAATTTATGCTATAAAGACAGTGTTTCATGTATAGTTACTTAGTCTTTGTACTTGCAGTTCCTCAGAAAATTCAGAAATATTCAGAAGGGAATAGCTATAACTGTCAAACTGAATGTCCTCTAGAAAAATGGCTCTTGTTTTGCAGTTAGGTATCCATTCTCATATTGGCCATTTCCAGTACTGTTGAAACTCAAATCCCATAAACACACACTTAAAATTAAATGCTTAGCATTGAGAGTGCATGTTTGAGGCAGACACCGTGCTCTCGGAAGCACAAGTCATTGTAATGCCTCTTACAAAAATGCTGCCATATACCCATTGGTTTTCTATCCTGTGTCAAAGTAGCTCTCGCTGAGCTTGGAGTACAACAGTTGCCTACTCTTTTTTGTACGGCCTTAAATAATAAGACCTTAAATGGTCAAATAATAAGAATTTCTTTTCAGAATTTGCAGTGATTTGCAGAGGAAAATTCTCTTTTTGGGTGCAACTTTCTGCCTCTATCCCTCAGGAACTCTGATCTAGAGACGCTCTACAAAATGGTCACTAGCCCACGGTACAGAGACAGCTGTTGGTATAATGACCACTTCAAAGAGTCACTTACATCATGCCTGAGCAGCTGAATACCTCCTCTCCTGAGAAGGGCTTCCATTGCTCCTCCTGCTGCTGCATGTGCCCAAGCAGGCCAAACTGGGCAACACTGGCCTAAAGGGCAGCCCGTGCCCACCAGACTGTTTTTCTTCTACCAGTGATTTGTAGATATGTTTGATTTTCTTTCCCGTTCATCTACTTCTTTTGCCACATAGTAATGGTCCTACTTTCTGCTTCCAGCTCAAAAATTGGTTCTGGAGGGTCTTGATGCCACTGCTTTCTTTGTATTTTTACTATTCTGTTTTTAACTGTCTCTTTATCACGATAAACATCATCAACTTCATAAATTAGCAGTGCTTATTTATCAAGCCTAAAACTTCAGGAAACTGGGTGAACTGGATGCTGCTTTACTATCAGTTGTGAACTCACATGTAAACAAAGCCTTGAGGTAAGAGAATAAAATAAGACAAAGTTGTCATAAGGATGGAATACAATTCATTTGAGATAAAAAATGCCACCACATCTACTCTTAATGAACCTGCACATGATTCATCACACAGTGTGGGCCATAGCTTTCATGGACTTTCTCAGAGTATGACAGAAAAGATGAGGGATCTCCAAAGAGTGGTGTTTTCTTTTGAGCTTCTGGATAAGCTAGCGGAGACTTCCCTCCATCATATACCAGGTGGAGCACTGCCTCCCAGCCATAGCTGGGCTTAGAACCACATAAGCTCAGGTCTGCACTGCTAACTGTAAATGACTGGAGACTTTAATAATTACATTTTTTGTTTTCCTCTTCAGGTTTTAGAGTTTCTTTTATTAAACAGAAAAACAATTAATTGCTCCATCTATCCAATTAAGAAACGCTCCTGAAGAAATGCTCCTTTTCCTCCCTTGTGTTTCCAGTGGAATGTGTGATGAACAGAAATCATGCTTTTCTATTTGTACCCAAGCATGACTAAGGGAATACTTGTGTCTTACCTGCACTTCTCAGGCAAAACTCCTCTGAGCCTCCCTGAGAGAGTATTACCTGAGCAAAACCCTCAGTATTATGCCTATTAGTATGTGGTTGGAAAATACATAGTATGTACAAACCTTCTTTAAAAAAGAAAAAAAAAATCAAGTTACCTTGTATTAAAATTCTTGTTGATGATTTTAAAGTAGAAGTTAAATAGTAGACCCCAGACAAGCATCCATTGTGCAAGTGCAGTTACAGGGTGTAATATGCAGAGGTTCTGCCATGGAATCAAAGAATAGTTTGGGAAGGGACTTTAAAGGTCATCTAGTTCACAGAATCACAGAATATGCAGAGTTGGAAGGGACCCACAAGGATCATTGAGTCCAACTCCTGGCCCCGCACAGGACCATCCCAAAGAGTCACACCATGTGCCCAAGAGCATTGTCCAAACACTTCTTGAACTCTGTCAGGCTTGGTGCTGCAACCACTTCCCTGGGGAGCCTGTTCCAGTGCCCAATCCCCCTCTGGGGGAAGAATTTTTTTCTGATATCCAACCCAAACCTCCCCTGACATAACTTCAGGCCATTCCCTTGGGTCCTGTCACTGGTCACCACAAACAAGAGATCAGTGCCTCCCCCTTCTCTTCCCCTCACAAGAAAGTTGTAACTGCAATAAGGTCTGCCCTCAGTCTCCTCTTCTCCAGGCTCAACACACCAAGTGCCCTCAGCCACTCCTTGTACAGCTTCCCCTCAAGGTCCTTCCCCATCTTTGTTGCCCTCCTCTGGATGATCTCTAAGAGCTTAACATCTTTCTTACATTGCAGTGCCCCAAACTGCCCACAATATCCAAGGTGAGGCCACTCCAGTGCAGAGCAGAGCAGGACAATCCCCTCCCTCAACTGGCTGGCGATGCTTTGCCTGATGCCCCCAGGACAGGGTTGGCCCTCCTGGCTGCCAGGGCACTGCTGACTCACATTCAGCTGGCCAATGACCAGGACCCGTGCTGTGGGCATGGACACCTTCCACTAAACCAGGTTGCTCAGTGCCTCATCCATCCTGGCTTGAACACTGCCAAGGATGGGACAGTCCCATAATGTCCTGTAAAGATTCTTAATAGCATCACTGAGAGAAAAAAATGTCGTATTTTTATGAGTAAATTTACATTTTATATTCTTACCCTTGTCTTCTCAGTAACTACAAAATTGTAAATAATGCTTTTGCATTTAAGAACGTTTAAGCATAACATGCATTACATAAAAACATATTAAAGATATATATTTGTGAAATATTTCATTTTCAAATATAACAAACTACCCAAGCAAAACATATCCTTTAAAGAAACAATTTTAATTTATTTTATGAAGTAATTGAATTTTTTTCATATCTTCCATCTATAAAATATTTATATATGTATCTGCATACATTGCATGTATCAAATAAAAATAAATACACATGTACGCTTGACTGAACAACTGTTTTGTCAATGGAGTCTATCAGTGGGGCTAAACTGAGCTCTTCATGTTTATTAGCAAAAGTTTAATTAAATATAATGTTGAGCAAAGCCTGGAAAATATTAAGTGATTACACTCAGAAGAAGTGCTTAGTAGGTTGCAGGATCAGGAATCCATTTAATTTCTGTTCTCAAAGTGCCCTAACAGCCTGCAAAGTATTTCTGGAAACATGGTAAGATTTTTTAAAAACTCATTTAAAAATTGCAGATGGAATGTACTAGCTTTTATGGATTAAACTGAAAATGAAGAAACATGAAAGTATTTAAGATCTTAATGTTATATTTTCCTGTTGCCTGTTTTGTTTTATAAATGTTTTCAGCTCAACTGCTTTTTGAAGATGACTTACTGCACCCTTTTGTTTGTTACTACAGTTGGGAAGTGTGTGTGCTTAGTTTGTGTTGCCAGAATAAACAAGACCCTGTTAAATATTAAAAAATTCAATATTTCATTTTCTATTACACTCCATCAGGCAAATCATCTATTACAAAATACACTTGGAAGATGCATTTATGAAAGTGTGCTGAGTAACCCTCTTAAATGTTTGATTTTCATGATAAAATGTGTGTTCCACTTTTTTAAGTTTGTTTCATTATCCACTGTACATGATTGTATTATGGTTCATTCTCCTAAGAGGTTATTTTCTGGAGGTTATTGATTCACCTGCCTTATAGCAGCATCAGTATTCAATTCCAGAGACCATTTGAATTTAAATCCCCTTAACCTTATCTCCTACATAGTTAGAGAATAAAAAATCCTCTCTTCGGGTTCAGAAATTGTAATTTGGAAGATGAAGGCACAAAAGACATTCAACTTACCTCTCACTGATTAGTGTTTCTTTGGAAAAAAACAGACAATGCTGTTTTAATGTGCACAGCTTCAGGAAGTCATGTAACACAGGAATAAAAACTTTCCAATTAAGATCAAATTGTCCACATTTTAAAGGTTCTTTGATGATACCCTTTTCCAGTAGTTATCATGATTAACTTCTAACAATGGGCTTGTGATTGCAAAGATGACCTTTGGAACGTGGGTTAATGCAGTGCTCTTTTCCCAGAACTGCAGATAGTCTGAAAAAACATCTCAGCAGGGTGATGGCATCTACTTCTACTTATCTCATTGGAATCTGAACTCAGAAACCAGGGGCTTGGTTCTGTGGCATACACATAAATGTCAAGTGCCATTGAAGATGCTTTTAGGGCATTTGAGACATTCTTATGTAGCAGAGAGGACATTCAGGGAGGTCCATCACACCTCAAAGTCCCATCTAGAGACTAAGTCCCAGAAGATGTTTTAAATGCTCTAGGATACATCAAATTACATTAGACACCTATGTGTGAACAATTGAATGACATCCCTAATAACCACCACTTAACATCAGCTAATTCAACTGTCTCACTGCTGGTAATTTTTCAGAGTTACCCAGCTGTATATTCAATCAGCACTGCTGATGGAAAAGAACATCCTGGCTATCCAGCCAGTTCTCTGAGAAGTTGCTGCACACTTGTACCATGCAGAACTGACTGTGATGATGTGCTATTATTAAATGTCCCAAGAAATGTGTCTCATTTTCCTTTCCTCTTATGCTTTTCATCAAGATGCAAAGTGGCCTCTCAAACAAAGATCGCTTTGTTTCTGAATTGTCTATTACCAGTCAAGGGGACCAGAGCCATTTGTCAGCTGAGCTTAATCTGCATATATAAATGATCATATATAATTACTTTCTTCATGTGTCAGCAGACTTCCCTGCTTTTTGGGTGTTACTGTTTCTAAACTGCCCTGAAAAGTATTAATTTCACATGGGGAGACACAGCAAGGCAGCAACTGCTCCCGTTAGGGAAATGGGATCATAAGGAGTAGCAGCTACTGCAGTCACAGCAGATGAGAATAGAGGCAGAAGCAGCTGAGGATTTCCACACAAACCCAAGTTTTACTGCACTGCTTGCAATATGAGAGGTATTGTAGCTCTTGGGTGTTCTGAGATATTTATACACCACCCATACACTTCAGAGATGACTCTTCCTACTGTGCTTCTTACACCACAGCTAGTCCCATCTCAGTGTTTGACATCTCAGCCCTTGGTACAAGGGGAGCTTCTGCTCACACCCTGTAGCAGAAGGGGGCAGAGACAGTGTCCAAAGACTAATGCAGAATTCAAAGTGAAATTTGTAGAGAATTTAGGTGCAGACTTAAAAATAAATTTTAAAATACCTGTTAGCCCACATAGGTGTTTAGAGAGCCATCAACATTGAAGATTTCACCACTAGTTAACTCATGAGTTGTGACTGTTGCCTTACTAGTTGTGTTATCATGTTCATCATGTTCATGTTCTTCATGGTTTTACAACACAGCCTCAGGGTCCTCCACTCTCATAACCACCATCTCACCAGATGAGCTCCTAGATCCAACCTAAAATCCACATGGACGACCTGGATATTTGAGGCCATCAAGGAAGACTGCAGAGGAGCAGAGATGATACTCAGTCTCCTAAGACCTTGGCCAGTTTGCAGCCCGCAGGACAACTCTTCAGAGGGGAAGCAAGGCACACACACCTCTCAGCACAAGATACAGCAGTCCCCTGTATTGACTGCAATCCACAGGCTCCACGGCTGTAGAAAAGTATTTCCCCTTACGCATTTTGAATCTTCTGTAGCCATAAATTTGTTATTTGCAACCCTTTGTGTTCCATTTTGGCAGACTCTTGTTGCCAGAGTGCCAGGTACCTGTCATGTGCAGCCAACCTGTGAGCTCCTCAGCTCCACCATGCTCTTCAAGCTCCTCTCCACGCTCCACTTCCTCCCACACTCCGCTTCCTCCCAGCCTCTCCTGGTGAGAGGCTCCCTCTGCAAGCCCCAGTGCCAAACTCTGCTCGGCAAGGGCTGGATCAGGCCCTGGCCCCGGGCGCTGTACAGTGTGGGAGGATGTGGAGGCCAAACCTCGCAGTGCCTTGCGCAAGCACCCCGCGCAGCCAGAGCCGTGTTTACCCAAGCAAAGCCACAAAAACAGTCTGTGGTTTGTAGAGGAGCCAGTTGTACAAAACACCCTCAGCAGCATGTTCAGTTCTGGGCTCGAGTCGTCCGGCACATTCCTGCCTGTCGCTAAAAGCAAGCACTGGGAAGCCTTTTCAAAGGAATAACTTCATAGCTAAATAATGAGTATTCCTGCAGTTCGTACAATTTTTTCAGTACAATAACATAAGTGGGAATTTGTGAGTAAATATGACAGGTTAACATCTTTTGAACTACAGCAACGGTAAAATGTGAGTTTCACTCTTGCAAAAAGACTGCAAATTATGAGGTGTTCAGATGTTTAATTTTACCTTCATTAATAATTCTAATTTTGTTACTGACCTTAATCACTGTCTAATAAATTTTGCACACTCACTAACAAGTGAAAAAAATTTACGCTATTTTAACAAATAATGTTGAGAATTCTTTGAGAATACAGTTAGAAAAATAACAAAAGTGATTATAAATATTTATGCTGAGCTTCTGTTTTATTTACCCTCTTAAAAATCAGGAATAATTCTATTACATGTACAAAAATGTCACCTGACTGTAATACTAAAAGCAAAATTACAATCTGACTTCTTACATTCATGCTGATTTTAACAGCAGAAAGATAAGAAAACTAATATTTAGGAAGTTAGTTTGTAAATCTGAACCAGACTTGACCACCAAATGCAGCCTTGGTTTAAAAAGAAATTCTACTCAACATAAGAAGCACAGATTTGACTACAATGGTTCTCTAAATTACTCTAGGAAAAAAAAAGGTCAACAACAAAGAGAGCGGATGTTCCTTGTGCCAATACACACGGATACACGAGGCAGTGATTCAGCATCAGCAAAGCACCAACTCAGGCACTTGTTTTAATGGGCTGCTTTCAGTGGCACACAAGGCTCTCACCTGCAAACCCAGAAACAAGCCACAACACTGTATTATTATGGTGTTCTTCTGCTGAGAAAATTTCATATGCTATGAAATATTTTATAAGTTTTATGAGGAAATGTTTGAAAATTAACAGAATGTACCTAACAATCTGAATTTATTTGTCTTATGATCATAATACTTTCTGAAATGGCAAATGGCCATAGGTAGATTTCTTTTTTTTTTTTTAAGATAAAATGTAGTAAGAATGTAACACACTGGAGAAACAAATCTGTTCTTCACTTTTTTTCCAATTATTTCTTTTTCCTTTAGTGTGCAGGCAATAACTAAACAAGTTTTTAAAAATATCAGGAGATATAATGCAAATAAATGAACTTCAGACTGTAGAGAAGGGCAGAAACATGATTTTAGGGAATGTACCCTTATTCTTCACAGCTGATGTCAGTAACAAAATGCCTTGTTACTGCCTATTCCTCTTCTCTTATACAATACAAAAGCAACTACTGGAAAGACACCTGGTTCTGCATCACCTGGTGGAGAACTGCTCAAGGAGAGCTCCTGTATCTGAGAGCTGAGCCTGAAGATAACAGAATTTCAAAGGAGCTTACAGCTCACTTTGAAACAAGCTGATCCTATTCTCCCTTATCCCTATCAGTGAACTTTGCTCTTGATTTTGATGGAACACAATGAGATTCCAACCAAGTTGCTTTTATCAGTGCACAGATTTAAGTCCCTATTGTAGACTTCTACAGTTTGTATTTTTAAGTCCAGTGCAGAATTACTTTACTGAGAAAGGCTCATTGTCCAAAACCCCACTCCCCTTCTGTTCAGCTTCCCAGACTTTCCAGGCTGGCAGCCTGAACAACAACAGAGTGCAGGGAAGACAAGAGGGGGATCCTTCCAAAGATTAACATCACTCAAAGAATTGTCTGACTCCCTCATGGAGAGCTACCTGTGCTCTATGGGAGACAGGAAGGCAAGTTAGTCCTTCAGCTCTTCCTTCAGGAAAAAAGAATCGAACAGGATAAAATAGGATTGTGATGCATCTTGATGTAGTTGAACTGCTGTCTAATTGTCTGTATACTCAGTGTCTTACACAGGCTAATATTAGCTCTAACAAAGCAGTGTATGCAAAAGCATTATGAACATACGGTCTGTTACTACAAGGACTCACATGATTGCTTTTCAGTGCAAAAGCATTCAGAGCTTCCAGATTCTAAGGACTAATTCTCCAGGCCAAACCTTGCTATCTGAAGGGACAGGTTGGCTGATGGACCAAACAGCAGAAGCTCCTTTCCACATGCTGAATAATAACAACAATAATAGATTTATGATTAACTACTATTTTTATTATTACCAACAACAACATTACGAAATACCCAGTGGCCTAAAGTAGATGTTTTGGCTATTCTTCCAAGAGTGCAAACCTCAGACCAGAGATTTTGATTCTGTAAGATAGTGAAGAACATGTACTGTTCCATCATTATCTCTGAAGATTATGCTATAAGAAACACCATGTAAGAAACAAGACAGTATTTTCATTTTTATCAGAGCCTTGTTGTAACTGGTCTGACCTTAACGCTGTGTTATTTTAAACAGACCACAGACAAACCTTTTTCTGTGCACTGTAAGACAAAATACTGTGACCAGGGCCAGTATCACAAGAACATTTAAACTAGCACTTATGAAGGTTGCCACCAGTAAATTAAAGATTACAGTAGGGTCCAAACATAAATAATCTAAAGGAAACAGTGAAAAGGCAGTGACATGGGGATTGTAACACTTGGTCAAAAAGCCTGAGGTGAGAAGTCAGCCACTACAGTTTAATAAGCAACTACTAGAAAATGGTGTAGTCATGGACTGAATGTTGCCAAATGTCCTATTTTTACCTGAGTTTTGTAAAGAAAATGAATTGAGGTGATGCTCAGGGCAAGATCCAGATGCTGCAGAAAGTTTTATACCAGCATAAAATACAGTATCTGAGTGCTGAGTGTGGGGGAAGGAAAAAAAAACCAAAAACCAACGGGCTAACCCAAAAGCTTTTGAGATGTTATCTGCCGTTCGTGGTTGTAGACTACTGCCTCTCCTTTTATCCGCTTTCTCATTCTTTGTCACAATATCCTATAATTCTTTAAGTCATCAGAGCAATCACTTTGGAGCATAATTACTGCCAGCTCTTTGTTTAAGGCTGGTATACACGCTTGCTTTCTTCGTGTGTAATTTCCTGCTACTTTTGGCTTTATATTTAAGGTGGTTAAATCATGTTCAGTGAGAAGTGTACAAGCACTTCCTGGGTGCACATGCAACACGGAGCTAATTCTGCAACAGATGCAGAGCAGAACCAGAACAGCCTCCCTCTTCTCTTTATCACAGCTGTTCTTGGAAAAACCAAATGACCACCTCAGTCTTAGGGACAGCTCGTTGACAACAGTCACACTCTTGCACTGCAGGTACCACTCCATGACTTTGGGAGTGAGCCTGAGCAGCACCACAGCTCATCCCACGGCAGCACCTTTTTCTCCATGGAGGGGTTTCATGTGAGTTGACTTTGGCTGAGTGGAACCCTTCTGCACAGAAGCAGAGTCTGTGCAGAGTCTATACAGGTCTTTGCAGCTGATAATTTCTTGACTTGGAATGGAGATCAAAGTGTTGTGTTTTAGCAGACACAGTACTTGAATTCGGCTCTTCAGAAGCTCGAAAGATAGAGGTTTGTGAATACACAGAAAAGATGTTTGTCCAAGACTGCCCCCCTCTGTTATTGCTTCACAGTTNNNAAAAAAAAAAAAAAAGCTTCAAACTGCTGTACATTCTTCTTCTCATGCCTGATAAAGTGAGATTTCCAGTACACTGATTTTTAGTATTGATATTTCTTGGAAAAAGTACTGGCAGTTCAATGCCCCTGAGGCGTGAACAAGGAAGGCATACTGACTCACATTTAATGAGTCTTTGAGTTGGGGTAATTTTATTGAGATTGCAGCACATAAAAATATTAATATTTCTCTTGTTTTTCTCTATTCACATTTTGTATAAAATTACTCTGAGACACAGACTACAGTTTTTTTGCAAAAAAATTTTACAAAAATATTTTTGCCTTTTCTTTGGCAAAAACAGTACCATTTCTCTTTTGTAAAATTTCTGCTAAGGTCAATTCAGTAATTTATCCATGGAAAGCTAACTTTTTATGTTTAACATATGCTTAAATAAATATTGGAAAATTAAGTCTATTCCTGAAAACTGTAATACTTAAAAATATGTAGGAGAACAAAGTACCCACCTCTGAGTGTTGTCATCCACTTCAGATCCCTTAAAACAAAAGCAGCAAAGAGAACTGGGCTGTTTAAAACAAACAAAAAAAGGGAACAGTTTAGAAGAATAAAATTTGTAAGCAATATGAAGTACTATCTTAAAGGAGAGAGTTGTTTGTTTATTCAGTGGCATAAAAAATCCTATGTGTTGTCATGTGATATTATTCTAGGAGACAACTCAATTATTTTTCAGTCTCATGAATAGATATGCTTTTCTAAAAATTGCAAATTAGAAACACAGAAGACTCAGTTTTCCAGTAATCTACAAGATGGAAAAACAGATCATTGGACAGCACTTAGAAAATCTTGTTCCTCGTGCCAAACTTCTACTAGAAAAGTGCTTAAAGTAAATTGAGGCAGACCAGAGGTGTGCAATTACAGTGTTTAAGGGTGTGTAGGGTAGGAGCGCAGAGCAGAAGCTCAGAAGGAGATAGACAAGAAGCCCTGCTTCTTTTAGGTAATAGTTTAAGATATGTGTCATTTGGAAAAGAATTCTTCCTTGTTCCAGACATCTCTTGCATTCATTACTCATGGTATTTATTACAGAGACCACCACGGAATTGGTTCCAGCACTTACTGGGTTTAAATATTAATTTCAGCCAGGATTTCATTCCAAAGAAAATTACTTCTTTCACAGACAGCCAGAATCTGTAGCACTTCTGCTTAGTCAGTAAAAAAACGGGGAAATCCTTCCCTCGCTGTGCTACACCGTACCATCGGTGGGTGCAACTTAATCTGCACTGCAGCATAATCCAGTGAAAACTTTCACCAGGCTAATGTTGTATTTGTACCTACCTATTCCCAGGTGCTGGTAGGAGTGGTTGATGCATAAGAAGGTTCTGATACCATTCAGAGAACCCTCAGCAGGCTGGAGAAATGGCAAAATAGAGAGCACACGCGAGCCCTCCCTGTTCAGTGAGGCAAGTGGGCTCCTGCCCTGTGAGCACATACACACATCAGAGAGGATAACATCACTTCTCCAGTGCTCTGCCCCTTCACTGCAGCTGTGCAGGAGGCTTTGGGACAGGAATTGGTACCTTCAGTTTCTCAGCAAGCTGAACTCAGTCTCCCTGCTGCTCACAGACTCTAACGTGTGGCTGAACTCCCTCCCTAAATGGATGTGGATAAGCTGCACTTGTCAGAGGCTAAGGAGGAAAGTAGCTCCTGGCCACATTGCCAGGCTCATACAACCATGGTCATTCCTCAGCACTGGCCAGAAAAGGGTTCAGAAACTAGCTCAGATATTGAAATGTAAACACTGGGTAGATCAGTCTCACCTCGTAACTCTAAAGAGATCTAATTTGACTGCAGAATGAAAAACTAACTTTACGAAACATTAATCATGTTATTCTTCCCATTGGCTTCTGGAACCCTCGTACTGAGAAGAGACCGGAAAAATACATGAGTGGGTAATATTTGGAATTTTTTTTTCATGTCCCTGTGCTCCCTTTGCCCAGTTTTGCTCTCTTTCCTGCACATTTGGAGGAGCAGGATCAACACTAAACATGAACAGTTACACTTCAGTGGTCATGGCATGGAACTGGTTTTTTATGCATACCTTTCACTTACCTCATTATGTGTAATAAGCTTCAGATGAATAAACCTAGCAGCTCACTAAAGTGCTGACAGCACTGAAATCCAAAAAGTATCAGGGAAATGAAAATTACTCATCAAACATGTCAACCAACAATGAAGCAGAACTGGACTACTCTGACAGTTACTGGCTAAAAACAGAGATGTAAAAAGTCACGCTTGTGGGGTTGATATCAGAGAAGTAGTTGTAGCACAAAGAAAGCCACGTGAAAAAGATATTTCACAAAAAGTAGCTATCATTTTCACAAGTCATTTCACAGCATATTCATATCACAAAATAGCAGTGAAATTGTCTTAACTAATGAAGAGAAAAATTAAAAAGTAAGCCTACACAGCTAATATGCTAGAGAACGTGTATCACAAAATATTTTTTCTCTTTTTTAGTTTGAGCAGAATACAGTTCTAAGTCCTTCTCTGCTCTCTCAGTGCATGACTTCACAGATCACCTAATTACAACAAGTGTTGACAGACTGATCTTGGCAAACCACTTTTCAAGAAGGATTGTATGTTCCTTTATATTTAATAACATTTACAAAATGTAAAGCAAAAGACAGTTATGGTTCACCTCAAGTATTACCTCTGTCATTATATTCTTTAGTTCTTTTAATAGCTGAAAAATTAAATTAAAGAAATCTATGAATTTTTGTTTGGCCTAGCGACTAGTTTGAGTCATTCAAATAGATGTTCCATCATCAAAATCTTTTAATGTGACTGGAATTTTTGGATGATGAGGGAGAAATGGAATTTAAAAAATGTACATATTTTTTGTAAGATATTTTAGTTTAGGAGTTACAAATGCTAGTCAGTCTTAAAAAAGAATACAAGATCTGATTACTTTTTAATTACTTGTAATTTGAAAACATCCCCCAAAATTGATATTCTCATTTCCAAAGTCTTGTGGAAAATGGTACATATTGCATTCATAATATATCAATTCATATATTTGTATATCAAAAAGTCAGAGAAATATTTTAAGTATATTCTAAAAAGCAGAAGATATTTTAAAAAGATAGGGATTGATAATTACGGTGCAATTCTGCCACGCAGCCACCAAAAACATCCATTATTTTGGTTTCTGTTCAGTTTGCACAAGTACTGCTGTCTGTGGTCCATTACTTGTTTCAGTCATACCATTCAGCCAGCTCACTTTGTGGTCAGGAGCCTGCACTAATTCTGCTCTTGTGTAGGATTAGTGGAATTGTTTCCAGCTGTATTTTCAACATGATTGCCATGTAATCCTATTTACAGAAATTTTGTGGAATCTATACTAGACAAGGAAAAGATGGTCCATATCTTCCTGATGTGAATACTTTTAAAATGTGGTGGCTATAAATAGTTGTTGTTCTTTTGAAATGACTGAGGCTTGGCTGATTCTAAATAGAGGAAGGTAAATTCATGAGGCTAATTCACATTCATTAAATTTATTCCTAAAACTCAGTGTTGTTGTTGTTTTATTTTGTTTTTTTAATGGAACACAAGAAGGAAACATTGGTAAATCATTTGTACATTAATACTGAGCATATTGTGATCTTACTCTATTTCCCGATGGAGTATAGCACCTTATAAAAACTCATTCAAAGAAGCTTTACCTTTTCCCTTTTCTTGAACTTGTGAATAACTTTAGCTCTTCCTTGGAATTATGTAAGAAGGTTTATGGTGTCTTCCAGAGAAAGCAAGTAAACTCAATGGCAATAAGCATGATTAACTATAAAGGTGATCAAATAGTGTAAAAATAGCATTGAAAATCAGAAAAATAAAATGCTAGTAATAAAGTGAGCCAAATTACCCTTGAAAGCACACACTTTGCATAAACTTACAATATTAATTTCAATTTTGGTGCAAACAGGTGATTAAAAATTAAAGTATAAGGTCATTTGAAGGCTACAGAGAGTTACATATTCTATTTACCCCCCACTGGGATCCTCACGACCTTTTGCTATTGTCACAGTATTCTGACTAGCTACAGCCACAGGATGGTGCTCATGGACTTTTGATACCACATTAAAAATCTGTGAGGAGGGAGGAGGAAGAAAAAAAAAGAAAGATGAAGAGAGGGAGCCAGACTTTCCCTTTTGCAGGCTGTTCCTTATCCTACCCTGAAATACATAAGCCAGAAAGCAGTCATGGATTTACCTCTACATTTACCGAGTCTTCAATGGTATTGCAAATAGATTGATCCATCAAGTGAAGCCAGTAGATGTAATCTTTTTGGAGCTGAGCAAAGGTTTTGACACCGTCTCTCACAGTATCCTTCTGGACAAAACGTCCAGCACACAGCAGGATAACCGTGCTACATGAAGGGTGAGCAAGTGGCTTGTGGGTCGAGCACAAAGAGATACAGTGAATGGGATGATATCAGGATGGCACCCAGTCGCTAGTGGGGTTCCACAGGGCTCCATCCTTGTCCAGTGCTCTTCAACATCTTTATTAACAGCTTGGGTGCAGGACTCAAAGGAACACTAAGTTTGCCAACAACACTAAATTGGGAGGAGCAGTTGACTTGGTTGAGGGCAGGGAGGCCCTGCAGAGATACTTTGATAAATTAGAGGACTGAGCAATCACCAACCATATGAAGCTCAACAAGGACAGGTGATTGTGCACCTGGGATGGGACAACCCTGATTGTGTGTATAGACTGGGGAACAAGAGGCTGGAGACCAGAGGTGCAGAAAGGGAGCTGAGAGTAGTGGTCCATGGCCAGCTGAATACGAGTCAGCAGTGCCCTGACAGCCAGGAGGGCCAAGCATGTCCTGGGGGGCATCAGGCAAAGCATTGCCACCTGGAAGAGGGAGGGGACTGTCCTGCTCTGCTCTGCACTGGGGTGGCCTCACCTTGAATATTGTGTGCAGTTTGGGTCATCACAATATAAAAAAGACATTAAGGTATTACAGAGTGTCCAAAGAAGGGTCGTGAGAATGGTGATGGGTCTGGAGGGGGAAGCGTTATGAGGACCAGCTGAGGTCACTTGGTTTGTTCAGTCTAGAGAAGAGGAGACTGAGGGGAGACTCACTGCAGACTTCAACATCCTCAGGAGGGAAAGGAGAGGGCCAAATACTGATCTCTGTTGTAACCAGTGACAGAACTTGAGGAGATGACATGAAGCCGAGTCAGTTGAGGTTTAGGCTGGACATTAGAAAAAGGTTCTTCACCCAGAGGGTGCTGCAACAGGCTCCCCAGGGAAGTGGTCACAGCACCAAGCCTGTCTGAGTTCAAGAAGTGTTTGGACAAGTCTCTCAGGCATACAGCGATTCCTGGGGTGTCCAACGCAGGGCTAAGAGTTAGACTCAATCCCTGTGGGTCCCTTCTAACTCAGCATATTTATTCTATGATTCTACAGTCTTATGATTTTATGATTCTATCTGTTTCCTGGTTTTCTGAAAATTACGGTTTAGCCAAATACATAAATTAGGGACTGAAAAGGCATGAACTGTATCACATTTGGTATCAATGAGCTGAACATTTTATTGCTTCAGAAGAATTGTGATCTTGAGAGAAACTATTCTTGACTGGTATGAGTGTTGGTTGTTGCACAGCTGGTGTTGCAGTAGAATAAACTGCAGATGACAGGATCTAGGAATCAGGTAGATGTTTTTTAGATCTAGGAACATTTTTTAACCTTTGCTATAGAAAACAACAGGACTTAAAGAGCTTCTTTGAAGCTCAACCACTTCTGCAGTTTTGGTGGAAAGATATCTGTGCACTATGAATTTGAACAAGAGTCTGCAGGATTGGGAATCCTATTCAGCAATGGAAGGTCCTGCTTTAAAGAGCTGTTCAAAGTCATCCCCCGGAGACTTACTTCATTCTCCTTCCCTAGAAGGGGCTCCTATTTTATATTAAGAAAGGATGCACATCTCTGTATCACCTATGCCTGTTTCTCAACTGCAGTCCTTCAGTGATTTCATTTGTAATTTTATACAGATGGTGAGGCATGCTGTAAGGAGTATTTTCATTCACCTCTTAAATTCTCAGGACTTACAAACTTTATGAGTAGTAGCCTTAATTGTAAATTTGGTAGGGTATACCACAGGCTAACTCATATTTCTATAGGAATATAGATCCTGCAATTCCATGTACCATTGCAGTGCCTATGCATACGGCACAAAATGTGCATGTGTACTACAACACTTTTAATCAAGGTTTTTACTAAGCCAGACAAGTGCTGGAACACTTTAATATAAATATTTCCCTGATGAATCACTAATCCACACATCTCAATAGATGGCGTGGGGGGGATACTTGCATTCCAAGCCGTGCTGCGGAGTAGGCAGGCACCTTCTAAATCATTTCTAAACAAAGTGAATGAGGAACTTTGGAGAGAGGAAAGTGAGTTAAGCACTAAAAAACCCAGAGGACCAAGGACGCTGGCAGGCCCAGCACCTGCCGGTGGAACGCTGCCCGCGCCCCCCAGCCTTGCCTCCCGCTCACCTGGCCGCGCCCCCGCCGCGGGGGTCGGGCTCGGGGGCGGAGGGTGGGATCTCAGGCACCGCTCGTGCCTCTTTCCCCCCCCGCCCCGGCTGCTTTCCACCTTCTGCTCTATAATTGCCCGCCCTCCTGTCTCTCCCCTTTCGCCTTATCAAATGCGGAGCGGACAGCGGGGAGNCTGGGCTGGGCTGGGCTGGGGTGGGCTGCGGGGGCCGGGGCGGGTCGGGCTGTCACCTTGGCTCGGCCGGACGGGGACCCGAGGAGCGGGTGCGTGTTCCCGGGCCGAGATAGGAGGAAAAACCCGGACTAACCTGCCCGTGCTGGGGAGGGGAGCCTGGGCTGTGTGGAGGCGGCCCAGCCTCCTNTCCCTAGAAGGGGCTCCTATTTTATATTAAGAAAGGATGCACATCTCTGTATCACCTATGCCTGTTTCTTAACTGCAGTCCTTCAGTGATTTCATTTGTAATTTTATACAGATGGTGAGGCATGC
This sequence comes from Scytalopus superciliaris, assembly GCA_013400415.1. Taxonomy (NCBI): domain Eukaryota; kingdom Metazoa; phylum Chordata; class Aves; order Passeriformes; family Rhinocryptidae; genus Scytalopus; species Scytalopus superciliaris. Next base: position 982,902 of record VXBX01000768.1, on the reverse strand, counting down.
TGTAAGGAGTATTTTCATTCACCTCTTAAATTCTCAGGACTTACAAACTTTATGAGTAGTAGCCTTAATTGTAAATTTGGTAGGGTATACCACAGGCTAACTCATATTTCTATAGGAATATAGATCCTGCAATTCCATGTACCATTGCAGTGCCTATGCATACGGCACAAAATGTGCATGTGTACTACAACACTTTTAATCAAGGTTTTTACTAAGCCAGACAAGTGCTGGAACACTTTAATATAAATATTTCCCTGATGAATCACTAATCCACACATCTCAATAGATGGCGTGGGGGGATACTTGCATTCCAAGCCGTGCTGCGGAGTAGGCAGGCACCTTCTAAATCATTTCTAAACAAAGTGAATGAGGAACTTTGGAGAGAGGAAAGTGAGTTAAGCACTAAAAAACCCAGAGGACCAAGGACGCTGGCAGGCCCAGCACCTGCCGGTGGAACGCTGCCCGCGCCCCCCAGCCTTGCCTCCCGCTCACCTGGCCGCGCCCCCGCCGCGGGGGTCGGGCTCGGGGGCGGAGGGTGGGATCTCAGGCACCGCTCGTGCCTCTTTCCCCCCCCGCCCCGGCTGCTTTCCACCTTCTGCTCTATAATTGCCCGCCCTCCTGTCTCTCCCCTTTCGCCTTATCAAATGCGGAGCGGACAGCGGGGAGGGAAGCGGCTCTCCCGCAGCCCCGCGTGAGAACGAGCGGCCGCTCCGCGCCCGATGCGCGCACAGGTCGGGGTGAGCCCCGGGGGAGAACGGGGGGAGGGAGGAGGGGATGGAAGGGTGGAAAGCGACGAGCCCGGGCTGGGACGGGGAAGCCCCTTAGAAAAACTCCTGCAAAGGCTTTACTTTTGAAAATGATAATAATGAAACAAAACAACCAGTCTCCCTGGCGGGGG
>VXBX01000768.1:918010-979384 GCA_013400415.1 Scytalopus superciliaris | reverse complement strand
AGGGTTTCTTTAATAAATTTCTTTTTTTTTTTTTTTTTATTTAATGAAATCCAAATTTTGCCCCCAATTTTCATTAACGTAGATGCTTTATCTTTGCAGGTTCAGTAAGTCTTTTTCGTCTATATGTTTTCAGACCTGCTGATACTGTGTGTATTGAGGGGAAGAAGATGCTTTGTCGATATGAGATACGGAGCTGTTTCCTCTTGGCTTTTCTAGCTATCACAGCTTTCTTCATCAGTGATGCCCAGGGCCAAGGTAAGTCATAAATAAAAAGATGGAGCTTTTCACTCTGATGTGCAGAAATAGATTTTCTTATTTCAAATACAAGCGTTACTTTCATCTTAGTAAAGTGTGAATCCAGTGCTACTGAAATGAAGCAGGAGTTTTGCTGCTGATTTTGGGGGGGCAAGGAGGAGTAGAACTACATGCTCATGTGTGCTCTTTGAACCTAGTATTTCAAATAGCATAAATATTTGTGCAAATTTGTGTCCATTGAAGCGAGTTATATACAACATTCTTTACTCTTATTTATATGAAAGTACTGACCAGAAATAACTATGTGCTCTATGTAATCAAGTAAGTTTGAAGGATCAGCTGTAATAGTAAGCTTGTATGGAATATGTTTGTTTTCTTTGTTCGAACAGTAGCTGTTGTAACACATATCATTCCATATTGCACAGATCTGTTAAGTGTCACAGATTACTTCTGCAGCTTTTAAAAAAATTCTCCTTCGTGAATATTAAAGGATACTGCTGGGATTGTTAGGCTTACATACTTGTTGGATTGTATTGACGGTGGCTTGACTTCTAGGGAAAATTTATCCTATTGCTTGGGGAAGGAGGGAGCAAGAATGCCAATGACTTTTTGTGATTTCTAAAGAAAGACGTTTCTCTCAAGTTTATATTTATGAAATCCCTTTGATATGAGACTGCATGGGCATAGCTGGGAGCAGAATTTGATCCTGGGACTCTTTTAAAGTGTTTTGTATAATGCATTATTCATGAGCACACTGGGAGACTATTGGCAACCTGAGGCTGTCAGAGTTCTGATAAATGCAAGTAGTGTTGTCCAGTCTGCGTGGCACTCAAGTGCTGGGGAAACATGTTATCTTGGATGTTTGGGAATCTGTGAGCATTTTGCAAGCCTCTCCCAGAACTTAGGGACACGTGTAAGCTGTAATATTTGATGTTGGCGATGTGAGGTGAATGAAGAAATGTATGTTCCCAATGTTCAGCACATCAGTTCTGGTCAGAAATGAGGTCCAGAATGTTTGTGACTTAATGAGTCAATAAAGCAAAGCATATGGTTAGTCCTTTCTCTGTATTTCCTAATACATATGGTTAAGATTTACAAAAGAGTACTGGGGGTTGAGATTCATCTCCAGAAAGTTTTGCAAAATTCCTTGATCTTGGAAAACTATATTCTTCACCACTTTTTTTTTTCTCTTTTCCTTTATTATTTAAACTTTGATTTAGTCAGTTCAATGTAAGGAAAAAACTTCTCCAACTATTAACACAATAAAAGGAAGGTCAGAGAGGATTTTTTCCACCGTAATCACACTAGCAGAAGCTAGAGTTGGTGTACTTGATGAGTAAAGAACAATACTTCCCTTGTTCGTACACTCTTTCAGCAAGCATCAGCTGTGGAATGCTATCAACACGTGATACTAAGCTAAGTGGACTAATGCCTTGGCCCAATATGACTGTTATTTTATTGAATGAAGTGATATGAAGTCTCTATTCCATGTTCACAGAAAAAAACATTTCTTGTTACACTTAAAGTAATAAGATGTTTCTCAAATCCTTTCTTTTCTTAAGGTTGCCACTCCCTGCAATAAGCTCTTCATGCAGCTGGCTAACTATTTGAAATTTAATATATCACTAACAGTATGTTTGTCTGTTTTAAGAAACTGTACATTCTGCCAAGGTGTAGGAAGAGCTGGTATTAGTTCCAGCTTGTGTTTCCTTCCTTTGGCAAAGGTGCTCAGGTAAAGGTGTGTAATGTGACTTCTTGGAAAGGAGACTATGTTTGGGAGACTGAAGCCAACACGCCTGAAGCTACAACTTATCCCTTCAGCTGAGCTATGTGGTTGTGTCTCATTTATTGCCTGAATGCCTTATAAATCACATAGTACTATTCAGTTTTTTCTCAACAATTATTTTTTCAGCACTGCTGTTTCTTCCTCATTCAGTATAATGTATAAATAACAGCTTTTGTCTATTTATGTTCTTCTTTAGTACATGAAAATAGTGCTGGCAAGAAAAATACTTCAGAATTTTTCATTTATTCATAAAGTAACTTGGTTTGAGTGCACTGTATTTAAAGATAGAAACTTTTCTTTGTGTAACAATAACTTCCACGTGTTACTACTGTAATTGCAGGGCATATTAACTTGTTCAGTTCTTATGACAAAAGTGAATTGTAAGCCACAGGTTTAGTTAGTATCCAATCTTAGACTATTGGATGCCTTGGAGAACTGTACATGGGCAATTTATGGTATTTTTCCTTTTCATTAAGATACTGAATAGTTGAAAACATTCTTTCCCTAGTTTTCTGCAAGACTTATGTGTTTGGAGTGGTAATTTATCTGGTGGCATAAAGCAAAGCCTTGAACTTGTCAGTTTTCTTTTGGGTGACTGCTCGAATGTTGCTGACGGCCATTCTCTTTTGCATTCCTGTAAAACCACTTAATGGGATCTAGCTACTGATTTTTATCGGTTAACTGACTCAGCTTGGATTAATTTTTTTCCCTTTCTGCAAGAAGTGAGATTTTGTTCCACAGACAATAAAGGTCCAAAGAAATAAAGATATCCTCTTAAGGTTGGTGACTGTGTAGTAATTCCCATCAATATTTTGTTGTCTGTTCGAGTGTTAGATTTTTAACGTCCTTAGCTGTATGTACTTTTCTGTGCCAGAATGTTAGTCTTTGCACAACTAAGACACAGTTGGTTATCTGTCTAGTGAATAATTATTTTCTTTCTTATGGTTAATTGTTGTGTGGGAATGTCCCTTCCCCTGCACTGCACCAAAAGTTCCCAGTGAAAATTGACCAGTTATGTAAAGACTATTCTGGCACAACTTTTCTAGTCTTTCACATTGTAACTCTGTAGTAAACAAAAAACCACAAACTTTTGGTGATTGTGTCCTTCTTTGCTTGTAAGATCTGTGATTGTTTTTCAGGGGCTCCAAAAATTTACCTGGTTTGGTGATGGCTAATAGAAATTAGGCCAGAACTATGCTTCTTTGTTAGAAGGTGCTTTCATAAACTGTCAAGTTGAAAGTAGAATGGAAAGGAATGATGGGGAAGGAAGAAGATGGCAGAGAAAATGAACTCTGAAATTCTAAGACATAATTGGGTTTTTTTGTCAATCCTTGGTGTTACCGTGTTTCTATCTGCTCTGCCTCTTAATCCCCATACAAATTTACCACTTAATCCTAGTTAAATCTGCAGCATTTTCACACTTGCATACAGTCATTGTTTAGAAGTTTATTTGCTATTCCTGAGACAAAATAAATAATAAAAGGAATTGCAGATTTATAAACTTCTGGCTATGATTTGTCACTCTTGGTTCATTCAGCCCAAATTTATTGTGATTTACGTATAGCTCAGAGACACAATGAATCTTGAGAATGAATTTAAAAGCTGTAATCCACAATTATGGTCTGCTTGGCTTTAACAATTTTTTGCCATAGTCTATGTAATTTTTATTTTTTTAACAGTTACAGCATGCTGAATATTCTTGCAGAAACATGCCCATCAAAACATTATGCAATAAGAGGGCCAAATTTTCAAAGAAATGTTGTATTTGCAGCAATTCCTGCATTTTTGCTTGCAGCCTCTCTTTGTCTAACCTTCAGGGAGGTGACAGGCAGACTGAAGGCAAGGTCTGACAAGGCTGTGTCCAGCAACTGAGGACTTGCACAGGTTGGGTGTGAGCCCAGTCTGTGAATCAGAACAGTTTCGAGTGTGTGGAATTGGTGTGTTGTCTTCTGTTTCTGTCCCCTTGCCTCCCTTCTTGAGCTTGTTCTCTAAAATCTTTGAGAATGTGGAGGTGTTCCTAAGCTGTTCTTGGTACTTATGTGCTCTCTCTTCTGTGTTCTGGTGTTAAGTCCCTCGAGACAGAGAACTGCAGAACCTGCCTTTGGTCTGACAAAACTACCACTTACGGAATGAGAGGTTGATGCAAGGGAATACAGCCCTTGTATTAAATCTCCAGTTTTTTACTTCTAAGATCCAAAATGTATCTAATGGTACATGACATGAAAAAAACCCACACACCCAAATCTCAAAAAACTACAGCCTGCCTCTTTCCTTCTTTCTTTCCCCGAGCTGTTGGAAAAAGTAGCATGTAGGAAAAAGTAATTGGTTCAGGACAGGTCTTTGGCTGCTGCTAGTGCCAGAGCTGCATTGGCTGTAGCAGGTCAAATGGAGAGGCCAGAGACTGCTGGCTAGCACATTCTGCCTCTTGAATCAGATGCTCCATGTGCTGTAATCGTTAAATCTCAGAAGTATCATGAGAAGTGTTGGTTTAATATATTTAATGGACCAACAAACTGCAGGCATGAGCCTAGTCAATTAAGAGCTATTAAGAGCCCTGGGGAAAAGAAGTTGCTACTTCCCTGCTTCAGATTTCCCTTATTTCTTAGAATTACTAACAGAAACCTTAAGGGTGGTAGTTGCAGAGACACCAAGGGTTTGAAAAATGAAGGAGAAAGTTCAGGGGGCTGTGGAGGCAGTGGGAAAAGGAGGAATAAGGGTGATGGAGGTGTTAAGATTTTCTAGCCCTTTCTGTGGTTCAGCCTCTGGGTAGCTTCCCTGGCTGCCTTTCCCTGTAGATCAGTTTGTTCTCCGTGAGCCAAACCCTATTTAAATGTATGAAGATTTCACATTATGGACAGCCTTGGATACCACAGGCTGCACTGCTAGCAGCCCTGCTGCAGTTGTTCAGTGAAGCAGGGATGTGCCTTCCTGAAGTAGAGCAGAAATGTTATATAGAGTATTTTCCAGCATCAGTGGGGCTCGACTGAGCAGAGGGACGCAAGGCCATGAAAGACTAATTTAGGTGCTGAGACACAAAGTTGCTGATACTACAGTAACAAGGAGGGGCGGTTTTTCCGTTTGTTCTTGTGTGGGTTGCTTCACTGATATATCACCTCTTTCTCAATCATTTCATGCTTTTATACATTTCACCTGCTGCTTCAGTTTGAAACCTAGGTGATGGCACAATATAAACAGAAGCCAGATTTGCTTACCATCCAGATTGCCCCTTTTTAAATCTTGACTTGCCTGTGCATGCCTGCTAGTCATGATAAGACTGAAGCAGTGTTTGCAGCTGCAAGTCATTGTGCTGCTTAAGCCAGGTTTGCAAATTGAGCAGCTGATGTTCCCTCTGCCTTGTGCATGCCTGTCTTTTCTCTTGGTTATTCTCTCTTAATGAGGATTTGAAAATTTGGCCCTGAGTGACATTATATGTGGGTAAATGCCCATGGTAATGAGAGGTAAAGGAGTCCACATCATGCATATTGCCAGTGTAAGGAAAGAAAGCAATTTTAATTCCCATATATTAACAAAGAGCATTTTTATTACCAGCTTTGCCTGCTAAACTAGAGTCTTAACATCTAACATTGTTTGTCTTTCTGTCCTCTGCTGTTAGGTTTTTAGTTTGTTTTTGTAAAGAGATAAATAAAAGGTCTGTCTTGAGGGAAGTAGTGCACCCGGGGATATCATTTTACAAACTAATAAACTGATGTATGTGACATTTTGAATAACTTGCATCCTTTATCATTAAAATTTTGTGTTGTCTTCCTGTATGTGTTTATTTTTGTTTGTTTAAAGTTGGTGGCTACTTTTTATTGGAATTTAATATGTTGTTTTCTTTCCAAACTTGCAGTGTCCCCACCAACAAGACTAAGATACAATGTAGTGAGTCCTGACAGTGTACAGATCTCTTGGAAAGCCCCCAAAGGGCAATTCACTGGATACAAACTTCTTGTCACTCCAAGTTCAGGTAAAAGTCTGTATGTTCTCTTCTCTTTGAAGGTGAAAGGACTGCCTTCCTAAGGCTTAAAACTTTTCAGAGGCTACAGTTGTCCATCAGGACGAAGAAACTGTGAGCAAGCTTTGGATAATGGAGTTGAGCAGCTGGGCAACAGAGAGAGATTGATTTCACTAGAGGGTGGTCACTGGCATAGAAAATGTGAATCGAAAGTTGAAGGTGGTGGAAGTGGGTGAATGCTAGGGAGGGTTCATAAGCAGTCTTTGGGAATTGTCACTGATCGTCTGTCTTTACCTTTCTTCCAGTGGGGTGTAAGGAAGTCTAGGAAGTGTTCAAGGGAAAGCATTGGAATTCTAATTCAGTCAAAGTTTTGAGGTGGCTCTCCCTGGCCATTATTCCATAGTGAACACTCTGGAAAAGATCAAACATATTAAAAAAAGGCAAACAGCCTTTAAAATTTTTCTGAATGCAAAGTTGAAAAGGTAGACAACAAAGTGGCTGTATAGGATTATAGAGATCCTACTTCTGTACATATAAATTTAGGTTTAGACACAGAAACAGTTTTAACATACAGCTAAAATACCTATTTGTACATATTTGTATACAATCTTTATATATGTGTGCACATAGAAGTGTTTAATATTTGTATTTATACGTAAGAATTTCCTTGCCCAAAGAAATTGGCTGAGAGTATTCAGAGATGACATGGGTATAATGGGATTGAAACTGGCAGACAACCACAGAGCAAAGCAAAAGCCTGGGGCTGTGGTATTACCAAACTTACCTGGCTTTTGTAAAATATTTCTTTTCTTAATTAATTGCCTTGCCGGAAGCTCTGGCTGTTTCATGAGTTCCAAATACAAAGGGTGAATGATTCATCTTAGAGTGTTTCTATTTAAGAAATTGGTTAGCCTGCCTGACTTCTAGGTCTTTGGGATGTCCTGGCTTGGCTGTATGGGTCATCCCAAACTGGGATTGCTTGAGTCATGGTAGAGCTTGAGGTATTTTTAAGATGTTACATTTGCTCTGCTATAAGAGAGACAAACAAAGTTATGCATTTGTGCGATATTTTTTTTTTTTGTCTCTTCTGTTACAGGTGGAAAAACGAATCAATTAATTCTTCAAAACACTGCTACCAAAGCAATTATTCAAGGTCTTATTCCAGATCAAAACTATGCCCTTCAGATCATTGCATTCAGTGAAGACAAGGAGAGTAAGCCAGCACAAGGACAGTTCAGAAGTATGTGTCTCTTTATGCCTGACATACACACAGAATTTATCTGATGTTTAGTATAACTTTTGAAATGGTAGCAAGTCTGACACAAAGGCAGATGATGGAAAAACAGCTTCTTCTGTGGTGGAAGGCTAATTAAAAGCCACAGATTTTAACGGGTACAAATACAGCTGGAGGCCTGAATTGATGGCACAGGAGATTCTTTCATTGGGCTATCTTTGTTTTCATTGCATTGGTATCCCTTTCTTCCTCATTCTATTAGGAAATTAGATGGTATCTCATGCAAAGAATTTTCAGTGAGTGAAAAGAAGGGAAGTGCTATATTCTGGTACTTAAAAATTTTCACTTTTATTGAAACATTGTTATAGCTGTGCCAATTGGCAACTAGTTGCTAGTTCAATACTATGAAAAGCTGAACTCTGATCTTCAGCTGTCAAACATGTTTGCAAATTTACTTTTTCATCTGACCAAGACATGTTCCCAATGTCTACATCATAGTGATATATTTATGTCTTAGCTGATTTATCTTGATCTACATGTTAAACATGAATTTGGAATTTGGTCCATAAAGACAAAAATGTGACAGTGTAGGAGTACAGTTGAAAGCCTACCCTTGACACTGAACATTTCTCACTGTCACTGCTAAACCGCCTTTCTCTTAAAACCACCACAAGATAAAATATGCTGAGTGCTTGATGTGCTGTGTGTCAAAGTCTTTCTAGCTTTTCATCCCTACAGCTGTGTGTTTAGTATCTTAAGTTCTGTTCTAGTTAGGAAACCCACAAACCCACAGATTACTTTAGCATTAAAGAGAAGCCCACAGAAAGCTACAGCAAATTCTATATTGGGTGTGGCTTTTTTTTAAAATGACCTTTACTCTTTAGAAAAGGTAGAACTGGCTACTTAATTTAAGAATATGGGGACTGTGTTCTATTTAGCATACTCTTTTTGCTGCAGGTGAAAACACGTAGTACTTAGTAAGGCTGAAGTTTCATTTAACAATATGATGCCTTGCATGAGTAAAACCAGATACAGCATATATACTAATCCTTCCTTTTTGCTATCTTGTATTACAGGGTTCCCCCCCTCTTTTCTGTCATGTGGTCACTAATTCTTGAGATGAAAAAAGGTCAAACATATAAAAAGCTTTGAGAATATAATCTGGTTTAGTACATTGGAAGTATGGTTTTAATGCTGCTGAGTTATAACTCATATGCAAAGAATTCTCAAACCTATAATAAAATTTGATTGTTAAAAGAGTATTTCTCTGGATATAACCAGGTATACATTCCTATTCTAGTACATAGTGTTTAATTAATTAACATCAATGGGGATTTTTTTCCTTTGAAAATGCATATGTAGGAACATGTGCTAGATAAAATTTTTGTCTGTGCAAATATTTGAGTAAAACTGGTGTCTTCTTGTCTCCTCTTCCTGTGTGGCTAGAATTTTGATAGTTCCCAAATCCAGAAATCTCTGTCAGGATGTGACCAACTTGTCTCCTTTGAGCATTTTCAGCCTTTTATAGTATTTCTCTGGATTCTTGCCCCACAAGAACACTAGCATTAGAGGAGGCCATCAAGCATCTCCTTAGCTTTTCTCAAAGGAATTCTCTTAGAAGGCTAAGCAACAGCACCCTTTTTGACTGGTATTATTCTGGTTATTTCACCTCTCTTGTTTTAGTCAGGGTTTTGTTCAGTTAAGGATTGAACCCAGACTTCTGACTAAGACCTGGTACCTGTAACCCAACTAATTATCAAGGTCTACCTTGGTAAAAGCTGATGCCTCAGCAAGCTTGTGTACTTGATTTGCTTCTGACTCAGTTTTACAGTAGTTCTCTAAAGGCAGGGGTGATGCACAGGTACAAGTGCCATGCTAGTAAAAAGAGATGTTGTTCTTACCTCTATGCCTGGAGTGCAAGGACTGTAGGTTCTGCAAAGGGTTATCACACTGAGAAGATCACATTCAGATGTTTAATGATGGCTTGTTGTCTTCCTAAGACCTTAGCCTTGTAGTTATATTTTGGATTGGAACTTGGAGCACTCCTGGTTGATTCGTTTGTTCCATACACTGTTGGGTAAATTAGTGAAATCCATTTCCCTTTGGCTGCACTAATGTACAACAGAGTGCTTGTACTGTCTCTCTTACATAGCCAAAAGACAGGCAACTTTCTTTCACCCCCTCACAGTGTTTTTTTGAATGATGTAGCACAGAGAAACTTTGGTCCTGGCTAAAGCTCAGTGCTTGCTTGGATGAACGTCAGTCATAAATGAATTCTTCGTAAACTATAGAGTTTAACTGGAGAAGAATTTCATTTTCTACGAAAGATATTCTCAGATTCATTGTTTGAAGCTCTTGCTGGCCCTTGTAGGCAGCTGGAGTGTGGATACCAGTTAACATTCTAACAAAATTCTGGAAGGGGTTGTTTTGTTTTTTTTCCTAATATATGTCTTCAGCAATGATTTTGCCAGAACCTTTCAGACTAGTAATAGAGCAATAGTGGCTACTAATGTAAAATTAGGAATTGCTAACCAAGCTGGGTTCTGCTTGGCTGTTGTGTGATGTTTGGGACATAGTAAGGAAGGTATCCCACCCACTTATGGGACAGGAAGCTGTTGAAGTCTCAGCTTTGGAGCAACCTTGCACTCATGGGAGTATTTGGTGCCCTGAACACAGATTTGGGCATGGGATCTAAGCTGATTCCATAAAGAGGATAGGGTAACAGCTGGCTTATGTGCTTTTGTGTTGACTGACTTGGAGTGGAATTCTGCAATGCTGGACATTCCCCAGCTAGCTTTGCCAATTTTCTGGACTATATTTCCAGTGTGGGAGCTTGTCTGCATGGGCTTAGGTGCTGATGTCACTATTGGACTCTCCTGTGTGAGGAGAGTCACTTTTGAGAACTTTAATGATTATAGAATGGGGAAAGATCCATAAAAACAATAAACCCAAAGGGAAGGAATGAAAACCTTGTTTTCTAACAAGTCAGTCACTTGTTACCTAAGTATATCTTATGAAGTTGTGTGCAACTACTTTGTCTGGAAGAAGAAAATGACATGCTTCTAACTGCATTGTTTCTAGATTAATTGATTATTTTCCCCTCTTACTTTTCAGTTAAAGACATAGAGAGAAGAAAAGAAACAAATAAACCCAAGGTGAAGGATCCAGAAAAAACAAATGCGAGTAAACCAGCTCCAGAAGGTCAGATCATAACACATATGACTTATGGGATATTCTTAAAATAATCAACTTCTTTATTTAACTTGGCCATTGTAGAGATTTTCTGTAAGTCAGTACTTCAAATCTGGTTCCCAGGGTTAAATTCAACAGAAGGGGGAAATCAGTATTTTCAGGAATATTGGAGAGTTGCTACAACAGAGGTTTGCTTTTAGTTCTGTGTTTTGCTTTACCACTTTATAAAGTAAGTACGAAATACCATCATGGATAGACAAAAATTATTAAAAAAATTCTGTTGCCTGTACTTGCCCCCTGGGTGCACTTTGAGCAGTGAAAGAATCGTGTGTGTGTGTGTGTGTGTGTGTGTGTGTATGTAATGACTTCATATCATTTTGGCTGTAAGACAGACTTGCACTATTGATTCCCAACTAAAGTCAATTGATACTGTTGTATAACTAGCCACATAATAACTTGATAACTCTGTCCTAATGCAGGTTATATATGTGAAAACATTTGACACGTTTTGAGGGACCAAAAAAAAAAGGGTTAGTTTTGTCTGCTTGCAAGGAGCCAATCTTCTGGTGAAATGTGATATTGCTTGCCATGAGAAGTTTGTCTAGTATGGATGAAAATGTAGTTCAAGCTTATTATATAACTCTACTTCCTGTTATTCTAAAACTGAAATAGCATGTTCTTTATGAAGTAACCCCAACAGTAATTATTCCCTTCAGTGATTATTTATGATGTACAGAACAAGCACAGATGAGAAGAGTTTTGGTATGACCTTAAATAGTCTCTCTGTGAATAAACTGGGTAGTTCCCCCTTCCCTTTTGGCTTTGTTTCCAGCAGTGCAAGTATCAAAGGCCTCACCCAAAGCTCCTTGCAGCCCATGCAAATTTTTTCTCACTTCAGTGGGTTTTTATTCTTACTGCACATACTTGTGTCATGTTTTATTTATTGACACTATACAAGTTTGTTTCCATACAGCATTACTCAAGCCAAAGCACCCTTGAATTCCATTGGGTACATTGGGAAAATATTAGCTAGTGTTTGCAACACTTAAAGAATTAGGTTATACCTGGGAGTACATGATGGGGCAGTGAATAGGTGATCTTTCCTACATCACGTCTGGAGAAAAACTGATTTGGAAGAAATGCGAGAACTAAAGAAGGAAAATGTGATTTGATTTCTTAATGAAGGACAAGTGATAAAAGTTGAAGGAGGGAAAATTGGGCCTGTAATAGGAAAATGTTGATTAAATGCAGACAGAGGAAAGTGTCTGCCAGACTGTGGGAGAGGATTTATGCTTTTTCATGGAGTAGGGGCAAAAATACAATTGGCAAGAGGAGATTGGATCTGCAGTGTCTCCCTGTTTAGAATTCTTGTTTACTTGTGAAGTGACTTTCCTCCTTCCTGCACAACTTTTTACTTTTCTGGAATTCTGTTGTATCAGGGCAGTTTGTATCAGAGTAAAATACATCTCCATCCAACACTTGTGAAAAGCTATTGCCTTACAGTTACTGTAGCAGGTTTTGCTAGAAGACTGGGGTGTAGATTTGAAACAAAGGCAAAACTTACAAACTTCTTGATCAGCAAGCCTGACCAAAAAGAAAAAGAATATTATGCTAATTTTTATGATTCTTGAATTTGTTTAGCCCTATTTCCAACCCAGTTATATTTTATTGTAAAGTAATAGACCCTTTTCTGACAGTCTAGCTATTGCATATTTCTTCTCTTTGCACAGTATAATGATTATTCAAAGTGATGGAGATTCCAAGTGAATGACTTCAGCGGGAGTAGGGTGAGATTCCAAGCAAAAACACTGTGCAAAAATAACAGCATCAGCAAAAAATGTGTAGCTGGGGTAGAAGTGAATTCAGAACTGATACTCAGAGTAATGGTATCAAACCTTTCCTAGCTTAATATATAAAGACTGTTCCACCTCAAATTGAAATAGGATCAAAGAAATGGATTAAAGAAGTAGGTGCCAAATTTTATGGCAAACCCATGAATAATAACTTGATCCTCTGCAGATGTTTGACAGGAAATTGAGTATGGCCAAATGAATTCAGGCTAGCAGTTAATTGGCTTCATAACAGTTTAGAATATGGCTAAATTTGATGGATTTAATAGCGACTCTGATACATTCTTGACTATGTTTATATCCATAATCTAGTTGGTAAGTCCTTGGGAGTTAACAACACACACAAAAAAATAATAGAATCATAAAATCATTAAGGTTGAAAAAGACCTGCAAGTTCATAAAGTCCAGCCTTTGATCTAACATCACCATGCCCACTAAACCATCTCACAAAGTGCCACGTTCACTTGTTTTTTGAATGTTTCCAGGGATGGTGACTGCACCACTTCCTGGGGAGCCTATTTCAATGCTTAACCTCTCTTTTCTCAAGAAGTTTTTCATAATATCCAAGCTGAACCTCCCCTAATGCAACTTGAGGCCATTTCCCCTTATCCTGTCACTTGTTATCCGGTAGAACAGGCCAACCCCTACCTCATTGCAAACTTTCTTTCAAGTAGTTGTAGACAGTGATAAGGTCCTCTCTAAGCCTCCAGGCTAAACAACTCCAGCTCCCTCAGTCGCTGCTCATATGACCAGTGCTCCAGACTCTTCACCAACTTCATTGCTCTCTCTGGACACACTCAAGCACCTCAATATTCTTTTTGTAGTGAGAGGCCCAGAACTGAACCCAGGATTTGAGGTGCAGCCTCACCAGTGCCAAGCACAGGGGGATAATCACTTCCCTAATCCTACTGATCACACTATTTGTGATACAAGCCAGGATGCCCTTGGTCTTCTTGGCCACCTGGGCACATGCTGGGTCACATTCAGCTGCCGTTCACTAGGACCCTCAAGTCCTTTTTTGTCAGGCAGCTTTCCAGCCACTGTTCCCTCAGCCTGTAGCACTGCATGGGGTTGTTGTGATCCAAGTGCAGGACCTGGCACTTGGCTTTGTTGAACCTCATGCTGTTGGCCTTGGCCCATTGATTCAGCCTATCCAGATCCCTCTCCAGAGCCCTCCTACCCTCTGGCAGATCAACACTCCCAACCAGCTTGGTGTTGTGTGTGAACGTACTGTTATTAAATGTACTTGTATAAACTTTTTTATGATGGTGGCCAAGTTGAGTTAAGTAGAATAAAATCTTACCTGTAAAAAAGAGCAATCTTTGCCCTTAGAACAAATTGAAAACAAGCATTGTCCAGATTGCTATTGTCAATGGTTGTGGCTTCTGCTCTTGTCTTGAGTGAAAGAACAGCAAAAGCCTATTTCATTTATTACTGTTAAGTTTTGACATAAGGAGGTGTCTTCTGTGAACATCTGCTTGACTTGTTATAGAAGGATGCTTATAAAAGAAGAAACTAGTGTCTTTGCAGGCCTTAGAAGGCAAAAGTCATTCTGCTTATGGAAAATTGTCTGACAAAATTCTCCAGTGTGAATATTAGGGCAGATTTGGCATTTAGTAGGCCAGAAAATCTGGAATCATCATTTTGGGACAAAACTAATAAAGCACAGCAATATAGTATCAGTATATATGAAAAAGCATGTGAACTCTGTCAATAATACAAGCTCCAGCGTGCGTATTCATATATGCTGCTGATTTTCCTCAAAGGCACAAGAGGCACATAATCATACAAACTTGTTGTTCATAAATACTTAGCTAATATACTTTCTTCGGGGTCACACAATAAAGCCCAGAAATGTCTCTTTCAATTTCAAATGAAAAAAAGATTTCACCATAGCCCTTCTGTTCCTAGAAGCCAGCTTTTTGCTGAGAAATGAAAGATGGATATCTGTATTAATCATTGCAGATGGTTCCAAAGCATTTCACTCTTAATTTCATCTTTGGTTTAGAGGACTGATTATGCAATTTTCATCTGAGGTTCTACCATGCTGGTAGGTGTGGGTGCCTTCTCCTGAACTCCCAAATTTGCCTTCTTCTGTCCTTGAAGACAGAAGATTGTATCAGGGTTTTGTCTGTCTTTATGGAACCATGTCAGTGGCTTGTAGGGCTTGCTAGTAACCTAGATTAAAATTTTCCATCTATTCTGTCCTACCCATTCAAGTAATTTGAAAAGATTTGCTCCTTTCCTGCTCTAAGTACTATGCTCTTATCGCAAGCAAACCTCCAGTGTATATCCAGTAATGTCATGGTGCCAAATTAATCCAGGCTTAATGTCTAGCATTTATCCATCAAATACTCACTTTATATTTGATTTCCAGAAATTTTCTGTAGTTCTTCTGCACAGCCACTTTCAAGTCTTAAATCTCCTTTCCATATTTTTCAGAACCTGTAATTTTTCAGCTTAGTGATTTATCATTGCTGTGTACTCTCATTAATAACATCAGAAGCCTTTTCTCTTTCTCTCTGTTGAGAAAAAGCTCACAGATGCAGCTTCTTTCAGCATGCACTGATATTTGAGTACTTGTAGCCTGGCACTTCTCCAACTCCCTCATGTACAAAGCTCCTTTCTGTACAGTGACAGGGGTTAATGCATTCTGTGCCTTCTCAGATGTTTTACAGTTTCTCAGAGAGCTTCTTTGAGTGATTCTCTAATCAAATCCCTTCAGGGAGGGGAGAATCACAGTGTTTTGACTATATCCTCAGGCAAATATGCGACTTTATCTTTTTCTGCTGAGTATATCTCCATGTCTCTGAGCTGGGTTTAGCTACCCATTTCAATAAAAACAAAACCCTGAGGGCCAGTTTTATCTTCTTGCTTGTTGACTTGATTTTGGGGGTTTTATTTGAGAGGTGTGGTGGCTTATCCTAGGCTGGCAGCCAAAAATCCCACCTAGCTGCTTGCTTACTCTTCTCCCCAGCAGGACTGGAGAAAAGAGGAAGAACAGGAATGAAAAAGTTCAGGGGTTGAGATAAAGACAGGGAGACAGTTTACCAATTACCATGGTAGAGAAACAGAGTCAAGTGGGGGAAGATTTGCTTAATTTATTGCCAGTTTAAAAAATTGCTAGTGTGGGTAGTGGGAAACGAAAAAGGCAACTGTTAAAACTACAGCTTTCCTCCCCATTTTCCCAGGCTCAGCCTGACCTCCTCCCAGACTCCACTCCTTCTCCCTTGTTATCACTGCAAGTTACACTCACTCCAAGTCCCTTCAGAGACGAAGCAAGTGGTGCAAATGGGGTGTTGCAGGGTTATGATCAGAATGTAGTGGTTTCTCTCTACCATTCCTGTCTTCTCAGACTTCTCTTCTCCAGTGTATGTCATCCACAGGCTGCAGGGAATGCCTGCTCTGCCACAGAACACTCATTCCTCCAACCTTGAGATTCCCTCTGCTGTTTCTCACGCTTTTCATCCCACTTCCTCCTCTCTTTTCCTCAAATTTCTGTCCTTTCTTAAATATGTTTTTCTGGAGGTGCCACTGGCTGTCCATGGCCACTTGGCCCCTTCTCAAAAAGATCACCTCTACAGCTTCCCTCCTGCCAAACCTGGCCGCAAACAGTAACAGAGGTGTCCTATTAGTGCTTTATCAGAGTAAAGTCTTTAACCCATCCTGTTTGGAAATTCCCTTATGCAGATCTCAAGTCAAGCTGATTTAGGACAGCACAGAGCATACATGGGCCAGATTTCTCTTCTGAATCAGGTGTTGTCAAGATAAACCTTTTACAGACTGTGGACCATTAAAACAATGGAAGATTGTGATTTAGGTATCACAATATTACAGTTACTTTGTCATTGTAAAACATGATGTGATATAGTCATATGGTAAGTTTGACTTGTTAGGGAGGTCAGGCATCTTCACTGCACAGCACAGAACATGGTGGTTTGTTCAACCTTCCCAAAGTAAACTGGTACTGCACCTCAGTTCCCTGCCCAGGTGGAATATAGAAGAAGCTCTAGAAGAAATCAATTGGCAACAAAAGCTAGATCTGAGTTTCTCATTGTGGAAGACTAGGCAGGAAGGTAGAAATTTAGGAAAGAGAATTTTTGCTGATCTGTTGAGTCGTGAATATAGAAAGGATAACTTGGCAATGGAAAAAAATTATACCCTGGGCAAGTGAAAAATAGCACAGAAATCAAAGTGGGCCTTAGAGATAGAAAAGCGGAGGCTCTGTGTAATGAGCTGTGTAATGCCATAACTTGGCTGCCACAAAGTATCATAGCAAGGTGCAGATGTTAGGTTACATTATTTGTATGTAGGTAATATAACCTTAAGTAATGTTAAAAACAGTGAATAGTGACTTCATGTGTCTTGACTGATATTCCTGCATTTGTATATTAATTTAAATATAACATTTTTTGAGGAAGAGATAAAAATTACCTGTAAGAATAAACAAATATTTCCTTTGAAAGAATTTAGTACTATTAGTGACCTTTAGTGAATGTAATGCTATTATTATGATGATGATGCATACAGATATATATATACATAAAAGTTATAAATATCATGAAGAATGGCTCTTCATTCAGTTAGGATTCCCTCTGGTTCCACTCTCCTCTTTGGTTTCTTCACTATTCTCTGCTGCACAGAGAAGAGATTTTGGTTATAAATTTCAAGTTTTTAGCACTTTCAGTGTTTAGTATCATAAAGTGTCATGGAAAGACACCTGAAACCATCTGTTGTGTGACACTTACCTGCTAAGTAGGAATAAGTATGCCTGCAGTTTCTCTCAGGTGAGTATGATCTGCCAGTGCTCTGAATCTGGCAGAAACAATGTCTCTTTGGTGCTGGGTCTTTTGTAGGTTTTGCTGTGATCTTACATTTTAGAATTCTAGCCTATATCTAGAAAATGGGTGAAGCCCTCATCCCCCTGCAGAATCTGTGTAGACATACCCGAAGTTATTTTGTTTTGCAGTGGGATATTTTTTGATTTTTTTTTCCCTTTGGTCTTTATATTGTATTATACATTTTTAGTGATGTTATTGTTTACATTATTTCTACAATGTAAATGTTTCTGAATGATTTTTTTTTTCCATAATGTATTTCTCTTCCCGTGTTGTGCACCTACCAGATAATGCAAAAGTATCATGGCATATGTGGTTTCTGAGGTTTCTATTATAATAACTCTTGCAGTGAGGTTGAATCAGTCTTTGGATAGTGATAGAAATGAGTGGTGCAGTAAGCCTAAAAAATGCACTGATTTACTTTCTTCTTCCAACACTTCTATTGCCTTTGATGGAAATAAGCTTTGACATTCACTTTTTAGCTGTTGAATGGCACTACTTAATCAGAGTAGAAGAAATCCAGAGAGAGGTATATTAAGATACTATTCAGGAGAAGCCACTAACTATCTAATTTATTAACTTGTCTGTTTAGTTAATGTCAGATGCTTCAGTAAGTATTGCTAGACAGTGTGAAATGAGTGCTATGAGGTATTTGACTAAGCTACAGAAATGAATACCTTCTGAACTTCTGCTCCATTGGCAGTGTTTCATAGTTTTACTCACTTCATCCTGGCTAATGTAACTGCTAATGTTGGTTTTAGTCATGACGTTTTTCTTTTTTTAAATTTTTTTATTACTTGCTGAACTCCTTGGCTATGGAACTCATTAACTATGTCTTTACACAACCTATAACTTGACATACTAGCAGTGTTTCCTTGACCTTTCTGGAGGGCACTTTGGCTCTTGATTATGAGCAGCAGAAGAAAGAAATTGTAACTGTGCTGTGTGGGCATTTTTCACCAGTGCCATCCTGTTCTTCATAAAAAGTCCTTGTCTTCTCAGCCCGTGCACATTTATCTGATTCTGCAATCTGAGGATAAAAGTGAAGTCTATTGGAAAGTACTTGGCTTTTCCACATTCAATACTATTTCTTTTTTGTCTTGCACTGGGGGTCACTGAACCCTTCAGCCCAACAGGATTGTGCAGGGGTGCCCCAGCTCCAACCAGTAGCAAGACTAAGCATGTAGTCCCAATAGGTCTGGGGTGATCAAGCACAGGGCTTGGCCAAGTGAGTACTACTAACCAGCCACTGGCCCTCCCAGTCCATTTATCTTCCTATTTTCCCATGCATATTTCTTGCCCAAACTACCTTGATCCCTCTTGGTTCCTCCCCTAAAAACATCTCATACTAGATCTAGTACAATCCCCAGATACTCATGCCTGTAGCCCATGTCTTGTTAGCCCCTAAGCAGTAACCCCCAGTAGCCTGAACCATAAATGGATCATGTTATGCAGTAAGTACAGGTTATCAGAATGTGAGTACAAGTTATAAAAATGTGTTGTTTATCTTGGAAGATACCAGCAGGATGAGATCAAGTAATCAGTCTTTAGCTTCTGGGTGTATGCCAGACTTTAACAAGAGGCAAACAGAAAGTTTCTGCTTGGTTTTTGTTTTCTTCTGTTCCAATGCAGTGCAATATAATATTGAGAGGGGTTGCTTGAGCTGGATGCAAGCAAGTTTACCTCAAAACTGACAGCAGTGCAGTTCTGTTGTTCAGTACAGCACTCTCACTGGTGAATGTGCTAGCCTGCTGAGAACTAGCTCAGTCAAGGTCTTCTATCTTATCCTCCATTACAAAGTATAGACGTAATCCTGGCCATTAGTCTTTAGCATCACTTTATTGATGCTGCAGAATTGGAACAAATGCATTTCCTGCTTTGGAGATATGTTATGTTCTTTAAACATTGTGGAATATTTCTATATGATGGGTTTCATTTTTGGACATTTGTAAATTAAAGTCTACATAAGAAATTATAGTGAAGTTTAGAACTATTGTTTGCATTTGTCTAAATGATAGGCTGCTGTTTACATTTCCCTAAAGGATGGATATACCTAGTACTGAGGCTTGAATATTTTATCTTAGCAGTGTCTGTAGGGGGTATGTGGATGCACATTTCATTCATGCTGTCATTAACTGCAATACAACTGAGGACATGTGCTCATGTAGGCTGTTAGTTCAGGACTTTTTTTCTTTTCAGTTTACTTTTCAGTTCTGTGATAACTATCTTGACAAATATTTTTCTTGTCTCTGCCAAAAACTGCCTTTCAGCACTGTGTGGCCTCTAGTTCTTTGACCTGATAGTGAGTAGCTCTTGCATGTGTGGTGTATACCTGCTTGTTCCAGCATTTGCTAAACAATTAAAAGCAATGCAACCATAGAAATAAATCTGTTCTCTATGCTTCTTTCAGGGGGGTGGCCTCAGATCCCCGTGAGAAGCCTGGGGAATGCTTGGACAATAGTGCAGCATTCTTAGAGCGTTATGGACCACCACAAGTCTTTGGCTAGCATTTATAGTTATGCTCCCCTCACCATGCTGTTCTGATCATTCTGAAGCTGCTTAGCCCAGAAGTAATTTTGCAGATCAAACTTCGGTTTCAAACTCTGTTTCTTTGGCTTTGGACTCACTTGGCTTTGTTCTGTCCAACCTTAGCCCAAGCAGAGGATCTGTGATGTCTCCTATCTCAGCTATCACTAGTGAAAGCAGCACCTAACCACCTGCCCAGCAGGCCTCCATCCATATTAGTTTGACACAGCATGGGGGCTTTTTTTGACACTGAGTATTTTTTAACTTGTGCCAAATGCTGTGATGGCTTTCCATTCTTTTATGTGACTCCTCATGGACATCATCTTCAGGTGATGCAAATATCTGTTAAAAACAGGAGATGAAGTAGACTTTTCAGAATGTACCATTGTTTTGTTTGATAAATTAATTTAGGGTACTGCATCCAAGCTATGTTGGTTTCTGTACTTCTCAAAAGGTAGAATTTGATGAGAAGCATCCATTAAGTTTACAGGCCAGTTTATAAACCTGTGAGCTGCCATACAGAGCTTTGTATATTAGAAATTCCTTGTTAGTTACTGGAGGTCTTACAGGAGGGCTCTTTTGTAAGGAAACTCTTGGGTAAACTCCCCTTTACTGTCCAGAAAGTGTAGCTCATTGTGCTGTGAATGATCAATGCTTATTCCAAGAATTCATTATAAGAATTTCTCTGGAGGAAACAGATTTTGTGTCCTTTGACTTATGACTTGCAATGGCAGTACTTCTATGGACCTGACCAGGGTAATTTGGAAGACTCCCACATGCCTCCCACAACTGAAAAACCTGATGGGAAGTATCAGCACTGACATGCTTTTCCCTTACTGTCATTTGGTAATTTCTCTGGAGAAAAACCAAGCAAGCTACGTTAAGAGATTGCAGCATTTATATCTGCCATCTGGCCAGACTAAATAGCCATTTAGTATTGCAAGTGTGTTGAAATAATCTGAATAAGAGAAAAATATACTTTTGAGGGAAAGCAAGCTTGAAACTGAAGACCTGAAAGCTACTATGGATGCAGGAATTGGGAAAGGGTTCACTTTGAGTTGTGCACTGTGATCCTGACAGAAGCAATCCCTGACCGAAGTGAGGTCAGGGAAGAGAGAAGAACAAAGAGCAAGAGACTGGAAGCAAAGGGATGATTTCAACACAGGAAGGGTCTCTTACATGTTTTGTAATTGCCTTGTCTATTCTGGATATGTGTAAAATTGTAATAAATTTTATTTATTTGCCTTAGCCTAGTTTGAGAGTTAGTATTAGTTTGGAGGTTGCTGTATGTCTTCTTCAATCTATATATGCCAGATGGCAAGCGCTTGCTTTGTTCTGAAAATAGAAAGCTTGGCATTAGAAATGACGGCCAATTTCCATTGTTAACCAGGGATTCCACTTATCTCCTGGTTCCTCCTTTCTGTAGGAAGAACTGCTTTTCTTCCATCAGTATGTTAACATCATATGAATGGTTGTGGTTGTGTATGTATTACCTCTCATAAGTGTTCCAGGCCAGGCTGAAGCTGGAGATTGGACAGATTGCATTTCTGTTACACGCACTGTCCCTCCCTGTCCCTCTTTAGGAACTCTCCTTGAATGCATCTGCTTCACTGAAGAGTAGGCACAGTGTTGACATAGATATCTAGAGAATCTGTAGTTTGGGGAAAAGAAGCAGCTTTATAGCTCTCTTTCTACTGAGTAGAAAAAACAGCCTATCTTGGACCTAAATGCAAGTTTCATTTTTGCCATGAAGTGATCTAGCTCCTGATATCAGAACTACTCAGGTTCACAACTGTTGAGTTAAAAGATGCTTATCTTCAGGTTCATAACCCTTGAGTTATGTTTCCCCTCCTATCTCTGTGCAGTAAATCTGTATAATGCTTGGCAACTCTGAGCCATTACCAACTGAAAACCTGTCTGGGCTCTTTTTTGCTTTGGTTCTTTTCTTAAGGCACTGACCTTTTTCTGTGCAATCTATTCTTAGTTGAAGTGGGAGACTGCTATTCACATTCTTGAATGATGGATTAATAGAAGCTCAGGGTGAATGAATGGTCTTTCATTATCTTCAAACTGCTTTTCATTTCTTCAAGTCATTAGCTCTTGAGCATCCATCCAATCCACAGTGTGCTGGCATGGCTGGATTCTGCTGGCAGCAAGAGATGTTCCCTTAAGTCAGATTCAGGGTCTGTGTTGACATGCTTCATTATTGAAACACTTTCATTACTACCCTGCTGAGACATTCCTTAACAGTTCTTCATCATCTGGCAGCAAGAATTCTCATAATCTGAAGTCTGTAGGCTTACTCAGGACTATGTATGTTCTAGGCAAACATCTCAGGATATCGTCAGTGGTGCTTCTCTTTGATATAAAACACTACCTCATCTTTGAAAGTGAAGCTACATAGTAACAAGTTGAAACTCTGGCCAGTTTTTTTAAATTTGTATGGTCACCTTGAAGCAAGAACCAAAAAAGGCTTTGAGGAGGTGGTAGCAGACAAATACTTCAATAAACAGAATCACAGAATATGCAGAGTTGGAAGAGACCCGGAAGGATCCTCAAGTCCAGCTCCTGGCCCTGCACAGGACCATCCCCAGGGGAAACACCATGTGTGACTGATGGCATTGTCCAAATGCTTCTTGAACTCTGTCAGGCTTGGTGCTGTGACCACTTCCCTGGGGAGCCTGTTCCAGTACTCAGCACCCTCTGGGAGAAGAACCTTTTTCTAATATCCAACCTAAAACTTCCCTGACACAGCTTCAGGCCATTCCCTTGGGTTCTGTCACTGGTCACCACAGAGAAGAGATCCGTGTCTTTTCCTCCTCTTCCTCTCTTGAGCAAGTTGTAGGTTGCAATGAGATTTCCCCTCAATCTTCTCTTCTTCAGGCTGAACAGACATGCAAGACCAAGAACCTCTTGTAAGAAAGCTCTAATCTTGATCGATACATTCATCAGCAAACTCATCATGGATTTGCATACCATGATGAAGAAGCTTCATTGCTTTATGCTCTGGTCAGCAAAATGGGAGATAAAGTTTAAAGTTTTGGTATCTCTTTTCAGGGACTGTCTTGTCTTGAATGCAATTATAAGGTGCCAAATCTTTTGCTTTGCTGTCTGCTGTACAAGTTCCCTTTCAAGGCTGTTCCTTACTGTTCCTCCTTTGAGAGGGAGAGGATCTTTTTTAATAGTCTGTTCATCATCAAGCATGAGTTAGTATTGAGGAGAGATCAAGGTAATTTCCACCCTCACTGCATAATCTGAGGTCTTCATGTCCATTCTGGCTGTGTTGATGCAGCACTCATTCTGGGCTGTCTCATGGTCAGCACCCTTGGCTTGGTGCCCTGTGTGCTGAGCAAGCCTTGGTGTTACAGCTGAGATATGTCCCTTGGTTAAAAGGCACTAGGTACTAGCCTGAGAGAGAACTTCCCTGGCTGAGAGGACCATGTTTCCTGCCTCACAGATCCTCTCACCTGTCTGGTTAGCTGTACTGATCGTCCGAGTCTGTCTGCATGTAATGAGGGAGTCCTGTTTCCTTACCTGACTGCCTGGGTTGGTGCGTGTGTCTTTGGCTCATTATTCCCCAGTAAGCAGAGCCTTGGTATTCATGTATCCTGCTCTCCTGGAATGCTCAAAGGAGCCTCTGTGAAGCACCAGCTTGATGCTTGAGCATATTTACTTTCCTTGCAGGCAGCAAAGTTAGCAGAATTTGGGCTGCATAGTGGTGCAGGCAGCTGTTTCAGAAGTAAATGCCAGTCTCAGCAGGGTCTTTGCTTGGGTTTGATGTGTTTATGTGGTTAAAAATGTCAGGTAAATTTTCTGGTCTTTTGCACTGATCTTTCTAGTATGATAAAGGAAGGGAAAACTGTAAATTGTGAGCACAGGGAAGGTAGATCCTGTGGCCTGTGAAATACCATTCACATCTCATCTCTTCTCCCCATACTCTCAATATCTTTCAAACTCAACTTCCAAATTTAGCTCAGTACAGGGAACAGGGAGGTGGTGTCAAACTGTGGCAGATCAGCAAGGGGAAATACAGAGTCCTGTCCCTGGGGAGGAATATCCCCAGGCACCAAGACATGCCAGTGGCTGACTAGCTGGAGTGCAGCTTTGCGGGAAAGGCTCTGGGAGTCTTGGTGAACATCCAGTTGGCCGTAAACCAGCAATGGGCCCTTGTTGTAAAGAGGACAAACAGCCTCCTGGGCTACATTATGAAGAAAGTTGTCAGCAGATTGAGAGAGGTGATTTTTCCCCTTGGCTCGGCCCTGGTGAAGCCACATGCGGAGTTCTGTGTCTGGTGCTGGGTTGGCTCCCCAGAAGAAGACGACATCCACTTACTGGAGTGAGACCATTGGAGGGCCATGAAGATGATTAAGGGCTTGAAGCATCTTTACTAAGAGGAGAGGGTGAGATAGCTGGAGTATTCAGCTTGGAGGACAGCAGGTATAAGACATCTTTCCAATGTGTAAAAATACACATTGGAATGAATACAGAAGGCAGAGATTCTTCTCAGCGGTGTCCAGTTAAAGGACAAGAGCCAGTGGACACAAACTAAAATAACTGCAAAATCTATTTAATCAAAGAAAGCATTTTGTTTACTATGAGGATGGTAAAACAATGGAGTGGGTTACTCAAGTTGTAAAGACTCTTTAACCTGACTGGACATGGCCCAAAGCAATCTGCTGTGGTTGTCTCTGCTTTGGTCAGGACAGTTTGACTAGACTCAAGAGGTCCCTTCCCAGCTCCAGTACCCTGTGATTCTGGGAGCTGGAGATTTCTCACGGTAAGCTGTTCACTCAGACATCTCTACTGATTAGAGAGTGGAAGAATTGCTACACTTAAGAGGGCACAAATTTTGTTCCTGAGTTTTTGTGGATTGACCCATGACATCCCAAATTGGGAATGCTTTTAAAGATAACCACATACCTGTATTTATGCAAGCATATACACTGGTTACATTATGAGAATATTTAAAGAACTGCTTGAAGGTGATATAGGGCCTTGAATTTGGAAGCCTTCTTCAATAGCACCGTCGTTTTTGTTTCTAGACACGCTGACCAAAACATCATACGTACCTAGATCTGTAATAATGAGCAGTAATTTAACAGTGCTGTAGCAGTTTGCTTCAACTAGTTTTCAATTAGTTCCGTGTTAATGACTCTTACAGGTATGCATCTTGTTCTCTCAGCAGGCTCTTTGCCTATTGTGTTACAAGCTCAGGCACAGCCCAGCTCTTTGTCATGGTTTAGAGGGATTTGCACATACACCTTAATTACTGTTGAGGATGTCCAAGTACCAGTTTTGTCTGAAGTTCCCGGATTAACTGTCTTCTAGATAGCCAGAGAAAACCTGTCAAGTTTTTCATACTTCACGAAAGGAAAGGGAGAACTAAGGCTTTTAAATCCTGGCATATTTGTTACATAGGAATAGTGGATAAGTATGACCATATTAATAAAAAATTACAGTTTTCCATCTTGAAAAGTAATTTAGACTTTGAGACAGCTGTTTCATTTAAAACATTCATGCACTGAGATGCACAACTGAGAGGAAAGAGAAGTAGAGAATAATCACTGTAATCTGCAGAAGAGTTTCTTAGATTTTATGTACTTTACAGGAGGGTTGCAGATCACCTTCAGTGTAAGTCATGGATAAATGGACACAGTATCTTGCCATGTTGAACTTCAGTTTCAGGAAGGACCAGCAGTGTGCTTTGTTCTGTGGTGACATGTTGCCCTTTGAAAGAGAAATTAAAACAAACGTTTTAAACTCTCAGTTTTAGTGCAGAGGTATTTTAAAACATATTTTTCTATTTAGGTACGCAGACCAAGAGTCTTTAGTGTTCTGTTTGGTAAGCTGCTGCTGGCATCGGGTGCTGCAGTGCTATCAATCAACAATGGTCTGCGAGAAAAGATCAGCACTTTCTTTCATAGTCACCTCTTATATTTATTTTGTCTCTCAAGTAAATTAAAAACTTCAGATTTAGGAACAAAGTTCTAAAAGTTTTTCTAAACTAGTGATTACCTACTTCAGAAACACAACCGTCATTGTGTATGGAAAGGTGCATAGGAAATGTCTGTATGCTTCCTTCTCTCACACTTAAGAATTATCACCAGTATATGTAGGTAATTAATGTGTTATCAGCTACTGCTTTGATTGGTTTTGTGGCTTTAAATTCAGAAGGTATGCTTTAAATAGTATTGAGTTACTGCTGTGTACTTTTTGAAAGAAGTAAAATGATTGAACTACAGCTTTCACAGTCAAATGTGATATCATTAGACACAACAGAGTCAGTAAATCTTAATATTCCAACTCCCCCAAATAACAAATTTGTAGGCATACCAGTTGGGCTATATTAGTTTCCTGGAACAGAATAAGGTCCATGGGAAAGGGCTGGCTGCTTTATTTTATTCTATTTTTTTCCTAGGGAGCATGGACAAGCTCCTAACCTTGTTGGGCTGCTCTTTCAATCTAATGATGTTCCAGCATTTAGAGTCCTTCAAATTCAAGCTATGGTTGGATCTAGTTCAAAGAACAGCAGTTATGCTGTATGCATTTGTCTGGTCCATGGCCTGACATATGGGATGTGTTAAACTGAGGTCTAAGTGCAGTGATGATATCACCAGCACAGTGCAGTAATATCAATGTCAGAAGTGTGGACTAGTGAGTTGCTGAATTTTGGAGCTGAACGCTGCCTCACGTCCCTGTATTTTTTTAACCGTCTTTTTGAAAAGAAGTAACATTTTGCTGATGTAGATGTACATTGCCCTTGTTCTCAGTGGTGCTTCTGCTCGGCTGTGGTGCTGTCAATCACTGTGAAGGACTGGCTGTTCTCTGTTATTCATGCTTTATTCACAAGGTATTTTTCACTTGGTTCTGTCATCAAGCCTTCTTGCCTTTTGTGCTTTGTTATCCCATGAACGAGTCTTCTATTCATACTGTATTATCACTGACCTCTACTTGAACTTTCCTCCTCTCTTTCCACATATATTATTTGACTTTTCCACTGTGACAGTGGGTAAGAAAGGAAACGACATATTGCAGACTCAGAAAGAATTATAGTCTTAACTTCTTCTAGCAGAAGAAGTGTGTGTTTTGGCTCTTGAAAATGAGAACAGAATTTCATACCAAGGGGAGGCAAAATATCGAATGTGTTTCTGCAAAACATATTATGACTGTATACAAATTGAACTGGTTTGTCTAAGGCACTGAGTCCTCCAGTGCAGCAGTGCCTGTATTTGCTACTTTTCCCTTTGACTTTCAAGGAACTTTGAAAGAATAGTTGTATTAGCTCCAAGGGTCAAAAAGCCATTACTCTAGTTTAAAAATCAGAGTTTTGTATTTCTGTCTAAGGCTTGTAAGTCTTTTTGGTCAGACTTTTTTTTTTTTTACCACTGCTCGTTGCTCACTGAACTGAACGTGAAGGAACAGCCATGGGCAGCAAATGCAGCCGTGGAGAGGTGCTCAGTGTTGCCAGAAGTTGCAGACCCTGCTGAGTTCTGTGCAGCCCCTGCACTGCCAGAGCCCCTCCCAGGCCTCACTCTGCACTCCATTCCACTCAACAGGACATCTCAAGGGTCACGTTTTGCAGGTTCCAATATTGCTCCCTCTATCCCAGGAAACTCTAGCTGGAACTCTTTTTCAGCACTGCCATCATTGGCTTCATGCTCAGCCAGATTTTGACATGGTCTTGATAGTGCTGTAGCAATTACATATTGAAAGTGCAAGCAAAAGGATCACCTCTAGTGTCTGGGGCTCAAGGAATCAAAAGCAGGAAACTTTGTTTGGTAGATGCAAAGCTCTTTCAACGCTGGCTATGATTTGAAAGATTTCCCTGAAACAAAGGAATAGAAATTCTTGATGATGATATGATTTTTGGCAATGCCGAAGCAGATTTTGTGCAAATACCTTGCCCTAAAACATTGCTGGTAGCCTTTAGTTGTATGCTGGTGCCTTTGAAGGTGAAATTTTGAGCCTGTTGCTTCATCTATGACAAGGAGAAATGAACAGATCAAGTCCCTTCCTCCTCAGTTAGCTTCCTGGCAGAGTGGCAAGTTCCTTCTGCCAAGTAATGCTAGGAAGATTGTAACTTTGTTATAGAAAGTCCATTAATTTTTTACTTTCTCCCATAAAAATTATCCACCAATTATAGGTGGATACACTGAAGAGAGCTGCTGGTGTAAAATATATAAACTCTTATTCTAACTTTATGATATGTGCAATTCTGCTATATTTGCTTACCTAAAAATCACAGGTTCCATTATTGTTTGTTGTGGAATGCAACGCTTGAAGTACAATAATGCTTTCTAAACAGCATTAGGAAACATTATACAAAATTGGGTAACTGGTCTCTTCTCTACTGTCCTGCTCTTGAAAGTGGTGAGTATTGTATAATTCTGAGGGAAGTTGGACCTTCTTTCTCACTACTCATTTCTTGATGACCAATTAAAAGAGAAATAAGCACAACTTGATCACGCTATTGAAACTTGTAGTGGACTGAAACACTGAGTGTTGAAAGCTTTATTATATGCAAGTATACCCTATCATCCTCCTTTAAGAAAGGTTGTTGGGAAAATTGCCTACTAAAGGTATGTGTAGATAGTTGAAATGTTCAAAGTTATTCTCAGACTCTCCAGGAATTCATGCCTGTGTATGGTTATATGGAAAGGTTGTTGAAAAAGACATGTGCAAGAACTAGTAATGGAAACTGGCTAGTCCCTGTGGGTTGCAGAATTTATTTGCCACACACTGTGTTTTTTAGACTAACTTTATAAACTAGGATGTCATGGTGTTTGTATTCCTATCAGGTTGTAAAGATTATTCTGTTTCATATCTCACTGTTGTTTATTCCCTTTTAGGGAACTTTCTACAATTCTTTTAAGTACAACAAGGAGAAAACATAAGCAAATAGTGGGTGTACAGAAGTAACAAACCCTAAATGTTTTATGCAGAAAAGAGTCAACAAGTATCTCCTACCTACGAAGAATGAATCAAATTTTCACACTGTGACCATGCAGTACAATCTTGGATCAAACCACACGTGTTTCTTTAACAAAAAAATAATTGAATTATACTATTTGCACTGATCTGATGATGTGGAAATAAAATATTGAAAGGAATGTCGTTATTGTTTTCTTTATTCTTTGGATTTTGCTTAGCTGAATGAGTTTAGAAAAAAACAATAAAAGGTTTTATTCACAAAGCCTTCATCACAGGATTAAAGAAGCCTTATGGGCAAAACTTGTTGATATGAAATGATTAAGACCCAGGGTAATAGCTGGGTTTCATACACAGCATAAGATTTTAGAAGTAGAGAAGGAAAACACAGCCACACAAATGCTGTTATCTTCATTGGGCTATATGATTAAACTGCTGGGATAATACTGAAAAGGTACATCTGTGCTACAGCCCAGCTGCATGGATGTGAATCAGGGGTGCAGTGCTTTCGTTCTTCCTGGTGTTGAGCAGCATTTCGCTTTGACAATTGTTCTTTTGAAGCTGGCAATGCTACTCGTGGCCAGTGGGAGAATGGCACAATTGAACTCCATGTTAATGGAAGACAAATACTGTAAGTAATGCAGACTGGTTAACAGGAAGTTTATTTGGCAAAGATATTTAAAACATTAATTTTGCCATGACCAGTAGATTCCTATTAAATCACAAAACAAATTCCAGTCCCACTGAAATCAAGGGAAGTTTTCCTGTTGACTTCAGTGACATAAAGATTTGGACCTTTTTTGGATTCATCTTCCAATTTAAGATCATTTTTCTGATTATTACTAAATGTTCCCCAGTGTTGATACATTAAAATGTGTTGCCAATTCAAATAGCGCTGTCTTGTACTGTAAAAACTAAAATGAAATATTTGTTTTGGCATCCTTGTAAGTGGAATTTTTGTCATGTATTTAGAACTTATTTTGCACTGCTAGCTGCACGTAGAAAATGTTCCCTGTTCTTCTAAAAACATTTGTAGTACACGTTTAAGACATTAACTTTATGGGTTGAGTTTAATGCTCAGTGGATTTACACTACAGTATGAGTCTAACCATTAATTATTACCCATTGAAGACCTTCTGCACATCAGATTCTTGGGTTTTTTTGCTTGTGAGACTATAATTTTGTGTTAAATGAAAAGATTGTCATTAATAATATGGTGTTAAAATTTTAAGTTGCTAACCATGTGGTTTATTCTCTCTGTAACAGGAGAGCTTCTTGTGAGCTAATGCAAGCACCTTTTGGATTATTTCTTACTGAGTTACTTCTTTTATTTGCTGAACATCTCTGCTCAAGATCAGTTTATTTCTAGCAGTGTACTTGGTGATTCCTGTTAGTACCATGTTAGGTGTTGGTATATTTTGTGAAATAATTTATGAAGTGGATCTTGACAAAAATGGTGGTAAAAGTTGGGCTGCAGCTTATTTCACTAATGTGTGTTTGTTTTTTACTATATTCAGGAACATGATTTTCATCCCTAAATGGTTCATGATACATCCTAACTTTTCTACTAACTTGCTTTGTTTTGACTTTCCTACTTCTATCCTTATTCTATAGTCAGTCTGGTGGAGAGTTTGGCTATATTTGTACTACAAATATAAGCTCTTGTTTGGTATACCTCTGTAACATCATTCTTTTGCTTTTCTTCCCTGTAAGTCCATGGTTTCAGTAACCCTCCTTTCATAGTCACATATCCACTCCTGTTAAATATGGCAATCCTGTCTGAAGTTGTGGAAACCTTTTCTGTTCTCTTACTTCCCTTCTTGACAAACTGGCACTTCTGTTTAGTCTTCTCAGATGGTTTATCGTGCAATTTTGTCTAATCGCTACTTCGATTTCCTCTGATTTCCCCACTGGTTTGTTAAACCTTAGAGACCATTACCATGCATCTCTTCTGATTCTCATCAGATCTTTCCTGTTGATGGTTTGTTGATTATTTTTTTTTAAATACTCTTGTAGTTTTGTGTTTTCCATATGTCTGTAAGACTAAAACTTCATGTGGTGCTCATTCTCATAGAGACTGTGAATTTGAATCTGAGGTCTTCACCTTTTACCTCTGCTGTATTGAGTTCCTCCTACTTAAGTTTAATACAGCATATTCCATTGACCTTCAGTTTTGCTCTAGACTCCCAGGGGTGAGATTCACTTCTAGCTTTACGAGTCTGCAGTGGCAGCTGATGGTTTTCTACAGAGCTGTT
Source organism: Scytalopus superciliaris (assembly GCA_013400415.1). Classification (NCBI taxonomy): domain Eukaryota; kingdom Metazoa; phylum Chordata; class Aves; order Passeriformes; family Rhinocryptidae; genus Scytalopus; species Scytalopus superciliaris. The sequence continues at coordinate 948,565 of VXBX01000768.1, read as the reverse complement.
GAAATGTACAGAAACACCTGTTTTTCTATGTTGACTATAAAAGGGGCCTTGATAACTGTTTTGGTTGTCTGCATCTCTAGGTAGCTCTCTCTGCATTGTCTATGCCTAAGGTTAAGTGTCACGAACTGTGTGCTGGGACTGAAATTGTATATGTACTTTGGGAATGAAAATGAACTGCTGGTTTTTGTTGTGTTATATGGCACTTAATTTTTTTCTTTCTCGAGTATTGCATTTTTAGAAGAAGGATTTATGTTCATGGGTCTCCCAACAGTAATTTTGAACACTTTAATGAAAGAACTGAAGTAGATAATGGCCTGAGATATTGAGTACAAACACGTTTATTAATATTGTTTATTTCTCACTTAGACCTTGGAAGAAATCTTTAATTATTAAGCTTCGTAAGAGGAAGAAGGCATATATTTATTGAGTTACAATTTTATTGTTGAGTTAATAATATTGTTTTAATTTTAATGATTTACAGGAAACCTGTTTACTTGTAAAACTCCAGCAATTGCAGATATTGTGATACTAGTAGATGGTTCTTGGAGTATTGGCAGATTTAATTTCAGGCTTGTTCGACTCTTCCTGGAAAACCTGGTTTCCGCTTTCAATGTGGGATCGGAGAAAACAAGAGTAGGTAAGGTGCCAAAGTTTTTTCCTATTATTTCTTAGCAAGGTAAATATGTTGTCATTTCAGGATAGTTAACAGCTATCTTTGTAAGTGCTACTTTTTTTTGTGCAAGATTCATCCTCATCTGGAACCAGCACTTCTATCATAAGAACAATGCTGCTGGAATGTTTGTAGTATTAAATCCTCACAGTTTACTGTGATCCTCAATTTAGGAAAATGCTAATGCAGGGTAAGTGGAAAAATAAGAACAGTGAAAAGTCTCTGACTTCAAACTCTTGCAGTTAAATTTTCAGAGGCAGAATGTGCCAGTGTATGGCTTTTCTTGTGGTTTAAACTGGCTCAAGTGTTATATTTCTGATCAGTTCAGAAGTGTATTAAGAAAAATCAGTCCTTTTTAAAAAAAAAATGTCTTGAAATGTTAGTAGACTCCAAAGAATTTGTGTACTTGTTTGCTTCTCATTTACTTAGCACTTGAGTGAAAGGCTTTGAAAGTTAATTGAAGAATTGTCACCCAGAACAACTTCACACTGTTTTTTTGTTGTCAACCAATGCAGTTTTTCCACTATAGCAGCAGAGCTACTTATGGTAAGGTATTGGTAACCAAGTACAAAAAGTGTAGATACTTCAAAAAACCTGCTCAGTTGTCCAATAGTTTACCTTCATTTCTGGTTCTCTAGGTCTTGCACAGTACAGTGGTGATCCCCGAATTGAATGGCATTTGAATGCTTATGGCACAAAGGATGCTGTTTTGGATGCAGTCCGTAATCTGCCATATAAGGGAGGGAATACATTAACAGGTACAGTGTATGTCTTAGCTTTTTCCTTTTATTAAAAACATATTCTGCTGCACAGACTGAGAAGTGTTAGTGCTTCTTATGAATGGTAAAAAGGATAGGGATTTTGCGGCTTGCTAATGGCTGTTAAAGCTTTTGGCTGTTAATCCAGCATCAGTTAAGTCTTTGCTAAGTGCTTGTCCATTGGCTTTACTGGGAATCAGGACAGTGTCTCATAAAACAAAGTGTACATGAACTCTGTGCTGGAAGTAAAATCTTTTACCTGCTAGGAAGAAAATGCAAAATCCATTCATAATATTCATGCCCAGAGCTTTATTCTGGAGAAGGAAAGAATGTTGTTTTAATATCTGACAACTGGCAATACTAACTTTTCAAAGGACCACCTGGGGCTTTTAGATTTCCACTGACCTTGGAGTAGTTAGAGCACTGAAGCCCCAGAGACACTTAGTGATGGATAAAGGGGGGATGCTTGACAACCTGGGAAAAAAATACAGTCTCTGAATACAATTCCAGTGTCATCAAAGCAGCAGTTAGTAACGTTGGCTGTCTTTCCAGGAGAATGATATATCCAAAGACCCAGACATGGCTTTAAGTAAATTGCTGCCTTCCTTTTTTTTTCTCTTTCTTTTTTTTTCTGGCGGATAAGGAAGGGGAGAAGAATGTGCAACAGCCTTTATTTGGGTGAAAGGAGTGATTGCAGTGAGACAAAGGACAGAAGGACTCTAGTATGGTTCTAGGAATGAGATTACTGTGTGGTAGGAAGTAGTAAATTATCATGATTATTTTATATGGATGTTAGAAGGAAGTGAGTTAGGAACCTTTGCTGTGGGAGACTTGAGAGAGTTTTCAGATAGGGTCTCATTGTGACGTGAGTTTGTCCTGGAGTTGTTCTTCTTTCCCTTTAAATAATTGGCCTTTATTAAAATCAGATTCTCCCTAAGCCTAAATAAAGCTTTTCTTCAGCTTGTAAATCAGAAAGAACAACTAAACAAACAAAAGTAAGATTGGCTGTAGCATGGAGATTTACTAAGCTTTCCAGAGCATGTGCTTTCATATAAGCAATATATGTAGAAGGAGAGTGAACTTCCTGTCCTAGCCTGGTAGAGTAAGAAAAATAAGATAATACATTTGCAGGAAAATCAGTTTAGGTTTCCATAGCCAATTTAAAATACACTGATTGGTAACAGGCAGCTGAAAATGAATGTCATCTTTTCTGTAGTTTAGGCTCCCTGTTGGAATTTAATCCTCAAGTAAATAAATTCTTCTTTTATAGTTATTCTTCATCCTAAGGTTTCTCAGAATTTTTAAATTGTGTGGAACAACAAACACTGTGATATGAGCAAAGTTAATGGACATTTTCCCCTCTTAAAAATATTTTAAAGTATTTTCTCTTTTAGGTCTTGCCTTAACTTATATTTTGGAAAACAGCTTTAAGCCTGAAGCAGGTGCAAGACCTGGAGTATCTAAAATTGGGATACTGATCACTGATGGAAAGTCCCAAGATGATGTTATCCCTCCTGCCAAAAACCTCCGAGATGCTGGCATTGAGCTGTTTGCTATTGGTGTGTATTGTGCCATATCCATATGTTGTGTCCTGTTATACTCTGGTGTATTTGTATCTGTTGCTCTCTGATTTAAAGAATCGTTCTTTTCTGTCTGTATCCAATAAGTATCATAATTAATTTATATATTTTAAAATGTATTTTCCAATTCATTGCTGCTATAATTGGAATTTAGCAGTGTTCATGCATACTACATTATCAGGAGACAGATGGAAAGATTCCACTTATTCTGGCAAAAATAAAAGTCTTGAATTAACATCTTAACAACAGAACAATCTGCAGTTGGTCATTTAGACAAATAGAATTGGATATTAGTAATTTTTTAGCAATCCCTGTTTATACAAGGTTTGTTCTTTGTAATTGCAAATTTTTGCTTTCTTTTTCTTTCTGATAAAAGGTGTAAAGAATGCAGATATAAATGAACTCAAAGAGATTGCCTCTGAACCTGACAGCACACACGTCTACAATGTGGCTGACTTTAACTTCATGCATACCATTGTTGAAGGTCTTACCAGAACAGTGTGCTCACGAGTAGAGGAACAGGAAAAGGAAATCAAAGGTGAGTAAGAAACAAAGTGTAATGTAACTTATGATGAACTTAAAGCTATAAATCCCTTTCCACAGTGGTAAATATTATGGTATTTGGTAGTACCAAAACCCACAAAAATATACATTCGTTCTGCTGTAACTATTTCCAAGTGGTGGGTAAGGAAATTCTTTTTATAATATACAGGTTTGGGGATGAATTACTTTAACAGCTGCATATGGAACTGGTACATTTGTGTTGTGCTTTCTGTCTCCCAACTTACTGTTTTTATTGTCTTATAAGTTTTCAAAGGTTTCAACTATTTAGATTGCTTTGTCCCTTCCTGATGACAGATTTTTTTTCTCTTTCTTTTTTAACACACAAAAAAATAACTTTCAGCACACAAGAAAAGATTGTGGTGAAGAAATTTGTTCTTATATCAAAAAACCTGTCTGCTAACTACATTGGTTTTGCTGTTCTCAACAAAAGGAATGGCTATGAAAAAATGTTGAAATTTGCCAGAGAAACAGTTCTATCTGAGGAAATTCTTTCTGAAAGGCTTCAATGGATTTTGTGTTTCTTGGTTTCTGATTCCTTGATATCACAGAAACGCTGAATGATTTTTCAACAAGCTGGCAATATATATCAGTAAGGAAGGCTGTCTTTCACAGATATTTCTACCTGTGCTATGAGGACCTGAGTGTTAGTAAGGCTTCATTCCATCTTTTTCCACTTTCATTCACATGGAAACTGGAATAATATTACCCGTGTTTTGTAGAGGGAGTAGTCAGTTGGGAAATTGAGAGGGAGAAAATGGAAAAACCGTAGAGAGATGAGGCATCTTTGTGGAAAGGAATGATTGCCAGAGAAGATGACCATTCACTGCATCTCTTCAGTCAGCTGACAGACAACATATCAGGTTCCAGCCCTCAGAGGAGCACAGGAGATCACATGTGTACTTCCATGTTTTTCATGACTGGGAGGAAACCAACCAGAAAGAAACATCTTGATAGACTGATGTGAGGAAGGACAGAAAGGCTTAGTTCTGTATTTTGGTCTTTTCCATATAAAGGTTTTTGAAAGACCAGGGAGGCTTAGTCCCAGTAAATCTGTGTGCTATACTCATTATTACTTCTTTGTTTCCACTGAAAATAACCTAAATAAGTGTGCAGTAGCCAATTATTTGATTTTCTGATGAGGAATTATCTTTAGAGCTTCGGCAAATACAGCAAACCAAGTAATTATTATGCAGAAGGGAATTAAAAAACTTGTGTTGTCTCCAACCTAGGAACAATTGCTTCACTTGGGGCTCCTTCAGATTTGGTCACATCAGAGGTAACAGCCAGAGGATTCCGGGTTAGCTGGACCCATGCACCAGGCAAAGTGGAAAAATACAGGGTTGTGTACTATCCCACTCGAGGAGGACCACCAGAAGAGGTAATAGGAGGAAGAGCTTCCCAAAAATTTTTAATGCAACAGCAGCAACTAACCAGACAAAAAATTCATGGTCTTATTTTGAATCTACCCTGAAATTCCCTCTGTGGGCTCTGAAGCCTGCTACAGAAAGGAGACTGGTCACAATGGATGGCAATGAAGGTTAGGTGGTAGCCAGGCTGATTTTCTATCATACAATGTAAAGGAGTAAAGTGTAATAATAAACACTTTTTGGGTGGTGGAGTGAACTGCCCATGTTTTTCTTACATATATAGCTAAGTGAACCAGTTCTGTAGACTCCCCTTGCACCAGTCTGTTTACAAGAACAGAAAGCTATGACACGCCAGATTTTCAGTTCTAGGAAACATTTATTCATAAAATGAAGATGATATGAGTATACATTTTTGGGACATTTACAAGTGGTCATTGAAAATTTGGGGAGAAATGTTTATTTGAATAGGACTTAAGCATTTTGGAGATGGGAAAAAGTGCAGTGGAGCACGTTCTTGGCTTTAGCTGAAAACTTGTAGAATTGAATGGAATGGCAAAAGAGCAAAGGGATTTAACTAAGCTTGTATTTTGTTTCCTGTTTTCCTTTTTACTAAAAATTTGTTTAGCATGGAGATGTATTAATGTCAGTTTGAAGTACTGTGTGTGTGCATATATAGTACTAAATGAATATTTATGATGACATTTTATCAAGAAGTGCTGGATATCCTCTTAAACCGTATCCCATACACTTTAGTTATCTAAACTGTTCCTTTGTTCTAAATGGCTATTTATATCAGCTAAACATTTTGTCTATTTATGTCATTGCAGTTTTTTTCAGACACTTTACTTTACATAAACACATCATGAACTGAATTTTAATACACTGATTTGTAGATGCCAGTGTGAAAAATGCCTGGAAGAGGGATTAACTGATTTGATGGTAATATAATTAATTTGCTTTATGAGATATTTAGCTAAATTTTCTTTTAAATAGGTTGTGGTAGATGGAAGTGTATCAACAGCAGTCCTGAAAAACCTGATGTCTTTAACTGAATACCAGATAGCTGTATTTGCTATCTACTCAAACGCTGCCAGTGAGGGCCTCCGTGGAACAGAAACTACACGTAAGTATCTTTAGCATGTTTGTTGCAGAGTTGATTATCTGCGTTTAGTCTGTCTTTTTGAAAAAGAAATATAGAATGGAGCCCTTTTCAATTTAGCTTGCTTTTAGTGCATTTGCCTTAAATTAATTTTAGTTTGAATTAATTCTAGGCTACATTCCTAAGTCCAAATTCTCTGTGGATATTTAGACATTGAGAGAGGTTTTATCTCTGGGCTGAACTTTGAAGTTGATTGTATTGAACCCTAAATTAGAACATTCCTAGGCTTTGGGTGTTGAGCCAAACTTTAGAAAGTAGATTTGTGGCTGAAGATGATCTCGTGAGGGGAGGATTAGGTGGGACCAGAAACACCTGCATGTGATTCCCACTAGTGCCAAAGATTTTCAAAGACTTCTGTAAGTTTCTTTCTCTATGATTCAAGTATTTTCTGTCTGTAAAATGGTGAGTTGGGATATTTTAAGACTTAATACATTTATAGTTTTGTGTATTTGTATACAAAATGCAGTTACTTTTTTTAGCCAGTATGGCAGATATTAGGAATGGAAGTGAAGAGGAACTTTGTAGTTCAGGCTAGGAGACAGGAAGTCCATATGTGATATAGCAATAGCTGATACCTGCTGGAGGATCAGCACAGTGAGGCTAAAGCAATCCAGAAGATTTCTACAGTGCTTTGACAGCAGCTTCCTGACACAAGTGGTCAAGGAGCCAGCAGGGAGGGTGCTCTGCTGTAGCTGATACTTAGAAACAAGGAAAAACCGGTGTGGGAAGGAGGGTGTTAAAGTCACAGGTAGTCTTGGCTGTAATGACCACGAGGTGGTGGACTTCGGGGTTCTGAGGGAGGAGTTCAATAAGCAGGACCACAGTTCTGGATTTAAGGACAGCAGTCTTCAGAGACATGATGGGAAAAATCTGAAGGGATGTGGCACTGGAGAGAAGAAAGATCCAAAAGAGCAACTTGGTACCCAGAGATTGCACCCTACAAGGTCAAGAAAGGTCCTTATTGACAAATAGGTGATCAAGCAAACGTGACTGGAGGCCAGCATGAATAATCAAGAAACTCCTAACAGCTCAGACATAAAAGGAAGTGTATAAGAGATGGAAGAAAAGGTAGATTACCCAGGAGAAGTATGGAGTTGCTTTCTGATCTTCCAGGGATAAGTTTATGAAAGCCAAGGCCAACTTGGAGCTGAATGTGGCAAGCAATGTGAAGAGGAAAATAAGTTTAACCTTATGTAGTCCAACAAAGGGAAGTCCTGCCCCTGGGGAGCAACAGCCCTACACTGAGGAGTAACCAGCTGGAAGGCAGCTCTGCAGAGAAATACCTGGGTGTCATGGCCAACAACAAGCTGACTGTGAACCAGCAAAGTGCCCTTGTCACAAAGAAGGCCAAGAGCTTCCTGGATTGCATTAGAAAATGATTGCCAGCAGGTTGAGGGAGGCGATTCTTGCCCTCTGCTCAGCACTGAGGAGACCACACCTGGATGCCTGGTCTTGTGCTTAGTTCCCCTGTGCAAGACACATGTGGACTTGCTGTAGTGACTTCAGTGAAAAGCCACAATGATTAAGAGATTGGCACATCTTCCGTAAGACAAGAGTCTGAGGCATCTGGACTGTTCAGTCTGGAGAAGAGAAGGCTCAGGTTATCTTAAAAGTGTGAAAATCCCTTATGGGAGGGAATGAAGAAGAGTGAGCCAGATGCTTCTCAGTGGTGCCCACTAATAGGACAAGAGCTAATGGGAACAAATTAAAAACCCATGAAATTGAATCTGAACAGAAGAAGACACATTTTTATTGTGATGGTGGTCAAACACTGGAACAGGTTGTCCAGAGAGGTTGTGGCATCTGCATCTCTGGAGATATTTAAAATCCAACTGGACAAAGTTCTGAGCAACCTGCTTTAGCTGACCCTGACTGAACAGAGAAGTTAGTTAGACCGTGTGACTTCCAGAGGTGCCTTCCATCCTAAATGGTTCATTGTTTCTGTGTCAGTGTTAATCTTTCCAATCTGAAAATAGAACAGAATAATATAAAATTATTTGAGACTTCTCTCTTGGTCTCAGTCTCCCAAAATGTCATCTCCAGCCTCTTTAGACTCCACAACACAGTGTTAGGACCTGTTTAATTTATTGAGACAGAGGGAACAGTCACATACTGAGCCAACAGGATTGTTTTGTACTGCACCTGCTATTCCTTTGAAGTCACCCAGTCAAGTTCTGACGGAGCCCAACCCTGCTGGCTTTCTGAGAGCTGATCAGATCACACCCCAGGGTCATGCAGCGTCAAGCATTTTACACATCTGTCTTTGATAGTGTGTTGGAAGTAATAGTCTGACATGTATTAATCACTCCATATGCTAAAATATCTGCAATTTAAAAATATTTTTTGCTATCCTTATGGAGAATTATGGAAAATTGTAGTTTACATTCCTGCCTTTGTGTGAAATACTGACAGATTTAAATAGTCACCAGTTGCATTTGTTCATACAGAACACTGAAAATGTTTTATAGGTCTGTGAAATCTAAAAAGACATATGCAATAAACATAATGTACAGATAATTAGAATGTTTTGTGATTTTAATGGCCACTTCTAACTTAAATATGAAATACATTCACATTTAATTTTGCTGCAAATATATTTTTACCTGGTTTAGTTTATTCCAGTTGTTTTCAGTAGGTTTAATTTGTCCCTGTTACCTGACTATTCGGATACTCTGGTAAGAGCCAAGATGCAAAACAGCATTATTTCCTAGATATTTATATCTGAGATTCTGAACTCCTCAGCTGAAAATTCCAGTAGAAAATGCCATGTTTTTTTCCAGTCACCTCTTTGTTAAATATTATATATATATATTTCCGGGGTATTTACCAGTTCTTGCTAAGAGATTAAGTCACAAGTTAAAGTTAGAGGATATTTTTCTTATAGATTTTTAGAACCAAATAAGGAAAAGGACAGGTGATGAATACTGTCTTTCTCATCCTGGGGCTGTTTGAGTAGGAATGAGACAGTGTGGTACAAAGTGCCTTCAGGATATCTCAACATGTAGTTTCTTGCTGTAGGTATCAAGGGCTGAATGCAGCTCTGAGCAGGGAGACTGAACTACATTTGAAAATATTCATGGGCAGTTTCTCCCTGTAATGAGAGGAATTGTGGGAATATAAATCAACACAAGAACAAGGCTTTAAATAGGATGGAGGTAGATTATAAAAGGTTTCAAAGTGTGAATGGATAACCTGGAAGTGGAAACCTAAAGAGAGCCCAGTGTGGAAGTTTTGCCACCACTTACAGACTTGAATAACAGACTGAGTGAATGAACAGCCTCAATGAACAAGAAAGTAGTAGGCTGGCATGGTGTTGTACATGGGAAGTTAAGAGCTCTGTTAGTGGTTGTTCAACAAAGTGTAAGAGATAAACTAATCCTTGTAGAAATCAGCTAGACAGGGTGCCGTTTTTGTTTGGACAAGGAGATTAGAGAAGCTCTGTGATTGAAATTAGAATTTGTTGTCTGAATCTTTGCAGATTGGATATTTCAGAAATATGCAAAGCAGAGCTTTGTAGAGGCTTGACAGAGCAATAGCCTTCTGGTTTTTTTCAGTCCCTTTCAGTCATTTTAGGGACTATTCCAGTGTAGAAGCTCCAGATGAGAAGCCAAAGTTCCCTCATATTTCTTCAGTGAGTGGATATTTTGGTGGGATCTGTGTCACAGCAGTGAAGAGACCTTGGGATGTTATTTTGTGAGATGAAGAAAGTGAGGACAATCAGGAAAGTGCAAAATGCTACTCTAAAGAGTTACAGAAACACAAAGAAATATTCAGGAACCCAGATTGGTGCTATGTTCTGGTATCAGTGCCTTAAATTCACAAGTAAACCTTCTAATATTGTTTGAATTCCACTCAGCCTGCTCTCCCTTGCCAGGTTATTATTCACCACAATTTGCAATGAACAACCTTGCCCATATTTGCATAATCCCTGACACAGGCCTGGGAGCCAGTTTGGACAGTCCAGGCCTTAAACATGCAACAGTTTATAGTCAAAATATTTTGCATGCTCAGTATGTTCATCCAAGGTTTTCTCCAGGGTGTTGTACCTCATGGCTGTCACACCCACACTCTGACTTGGGAACTATTCCCAGAAAGAGCCATCCCTTAAAAATGCTACCAGTTCCTAATTTCAACTGTGCCTGTTCTTTGATAGTGAGTGGTCATCCTCCTGCAGGTCAGGGAGAATGAAGGGTGAGATCGGAACAGAGCAACAATTTGGTGCTTAAAGAACAGAAATACTCCTACTTGAAGTATTTAGGACAAAGAGCTGAAATGCTTTGTAAGGTGTAACTCTGCCCTGGCATTAGAACTGGCTTAGGTTGTGATTTCCTTGTTTCTCTGATTCTGCAATGTACCAATCATCTCTTCATAGCTGTAGCATACAGACGGTATTTCCATGCATGGAGAGACTTGTATTCCTTTGCGTTTCCTGGGGTGAAACAAACTGTTTGAATAATAGCTGGTTGTTCAAGTGAGACAACTGAAGTTCCTGTCTCTTGTTCCACTGTAGTTGCCTTACCAATGGCATCGGATCTGCAATTGTATGATGTGTCGCAGAGCAGCATGAGAGTGAAGTGGAACGGAGTGGCAGGTGCCACAGGTTACATGATCCTGTATGCTCCCCTCACAGAAGGACTGGCAGCGGATGAGAAGGAGGTGATGTACTGTGCTTTCTTTGGAATAGCAGTTATTAAAAATATCAGTCTTTTAAAGAATAAACTAGTGCATGTCCTTTAACCTCCAACTTGATCAGCAAATACTTTGTGTTTTTCTATCATGACTGTATTAAATACTGTATGTGTTACAGACTGAATAAATTGCAAGTGCCAGTTCATTATTTTTATATGTCGTTGTCATAAAAACACAACACCTTCAACTGAATTTAAGTGACTCTTGAAATTATGTATGAGGTGATACTGTATCATTGTATAAAAGTAATGCTCAAAGGATGAAAAAAAAAGTAAAACTAAGATGTTTTCTAAGTGTGCTATCTGAAGAATATGAACTTTAGTCTTTGTTCTCATCAGGACCTTTAAATGTAAATGCCATTTATCAGTCTGACCATCATTGGTTTTCTTTTAGTTCTGTTCAACCTTTATTTTTAAATTTAAAAATAGTGCTTTCCATCAAAAGTGATTTTAGAACACATTTTTCTGGAAGGAAAAGAAGGTGGGACAGGGTAAAGCCTAGCCTTTTGTCACTAAAATAGTAAAACCAGCAGACTGTTCTAAAGTTGCTAGCATAGTTTTAGGGGAACTTCTGGTCTAGGATTTAGAAGTTTTTATGCTCAAGTTTCTATATGTATAATTAAGGTTATGTACAATATCTGTGTTCAAGCAAAAACACTAAAAAGCATGCAGGGGCATGTGAACTTGTGGAGAGTGCAGGAAGCTACTGAAAGCTGGCAGAGACTTGTGCTGTCTGCTAAATGAGTGGCTGTGAGCACTTTATTCTGTTAAAAATGGGGCCTCTCTGAGAAACATTTAATTCAGGAGGCCTAAGCTTTACCCCAGAGAAAGAAATATAGTCAGTCCATGGTAATGTGGTTCTCTATGAGAAGTGGAGGAGGAAAATGATACACACCTTAAATAACAACAAATCTGAGCCCCAGTGTGAATGGAAACCAGCTCCTCCAGTGTTTTCATGTGATTTTTAGATCTGTGGCTGAAGATGAAACAAAGTGTAGCTGGGAATAAAAAAGCCTTAGTAGCTGCCTGTTCTGGAGAGGAATATTTTGTTAGTGCTATTATGACTAGTCACTTTTAAAGATCTCTTACCTGTGTGTTTGCTTTTGTTTTTTGACAATTTTGAACATTATGCAATGTCCCTAAATCTTGAGCAAAGTACTGCAGACACAGTATCAGACAAATGCTCAGTAGAGCATTTGATCACATATCTAATTTCAATTGCGTAATTAGTGTTCTTCCCCATTATGAACTATTTCAGAAATAATGTGTCTTTTTCATTCATGGTGTTCTTAGATAAAAATTGGGGAGGCCTCAACAGATCTTGAACTGGATGGACTATTGCCAAATACAGAATATACAGTCACAGTTTATGCCATGTTCGGAGAAGAAGCCAGTGATCCCCTTACAGGACAAGAAACTACATGTATGTAGCACATATCTATATTCACTTCAGTGTTAGTAAAACTTCAAAGTGGTCTTTGAACATATTAGAGCCAGCATCTGATTTTAAAATCTGATTTGAATAGTCCATCAGGCAAGCTCTTAACTGTACTTAAGTTTCTCAGAGTGAATGTTTAATTTACAGAGGCTGAGGATTTCTACAAAACAGCTTGTTTTTGCAACAGGATTGTGAATTTGTCTCTGTTGGTGGTGGTGGTACTATTGATGCCCATGTTGATCGTGGTGGAATTACTGACAGTTTTTCTGAACTTGCTGAGGGTGAATGAAGGTCGTCACGTAGCTCTAAACTGAGACTACTCCATTTAGCCTCCTGTAGCTAGAGAATCAGGTGTGTGTGGGAGCCTGCTCAGATGGAGAAAGTCATTCCTCTGGCTCAGTAGTAGTACAGACAGAAAAGCAAGAAGAAGATTTCTGTCCAGTCCTCGCTGCCTAACATCTGGTAAACGAGGGGTTGGAAAGTGCCTGTGTGCTCATGATAGATGGAGTGTTTTTAATAAGCAGCAAGAATTTTGCCAGCTAAATTCTGTCCTCTGCAAATTGTACACAGCACTGTATGTTGGCTCTAAATAGCCTCAGCATTTGGAAGACAAAGGTTTTGAAAATAAGTGATTGTGCTGCTGCTGGGATATTTCTGGGACTGCGTTCAGTGACATCTATTGCTCCCAGCAGGGGAGGGAGTGCATCCTCTTGTTCTGTGTTCCTGGCATGAGTAACTCCGTCAGTGTGAAAGTGACTTGCATTTAATAGGTGAGAGAAGTTCAGGCATGCAAATGCTAAGAAAAGAAAGGCCCAGAGCAGTTGCTTTTAAGGTCAGTAAGCAATAGTGGAAGGATCTCTAGGAATGGTGTTCCCTGGCTCTTCTCTAGGAGGACATTTATAGACAGACAAGTGGCAACCGTGAACTGCTGCAACCTGGGCATGTTTGTGGACTTGAAATGAGTGTAGAAGATTTCCAGCACTTCAAAAATCAAATCTTTGGCTCTTTATCCCTCTATTCCTTTCTCCCTCTCCTTGTCTCACCCACCCCCTGCCACGCCTGTTACCCCCTCCCTGGCTTTTGGTCAATATCTGCCCAATATCTGGTATTCATTTATCCTGAACAGTAGTTTGTGTAGTTAATCACTGTGCCAGCCTGGATTCACTTCATGCCATATGATCTTGGAGACTGCACAGCACTAAACCTCACTAACACATTACATGGAAGATCGCAAACAAATTCCAGATACTTTGGCATAAAGTGAGATTTCATGGCCCCTGTCTCATCACAGAATCTACTAACATAGGTTAGCCAGCCCATCATTGTTACTGCTGCTACCAGACCTGTGTAAAAAATGATCCCTAACTACTCTGCAATCTTCATTTATTTTTAGAGTGACACAACACAGCCATCTCTGGGATTTAGCACTGTAATATGAAAGAAAATTGATTCTTTCATATACAGCTATTCAAATAAGCCCTCTGCTAACAGGCTTGGATGGATCAGGCAGTGGAGCAATGTGGGAGGTAGAAAGCTCTTGGTGATCACAAGTAGCCCACATTGTCAGTGTTCAACAGTATTATCTTCCATGTCCATATATGTTTTTAATGGTTTTAATTTATTTATTTATTTATTAATATTTTTTTGTTGTTTTTGGTTTTTTTGTTGTTCAGTGGTTATTTCTGGCTTACAACTAATGAATAGGCCTCCTAGTATTCTCTTCCTGGAGCACATATATGCCTGAAGAGTGATCTGCCAAATTTGCTGTAGTACTAGGTGTAGTATCTTATAATCTGTATTTAGTAAATAATACTCTACATACTGTATAATTTTGGTTACTGTAGCAAAACCTCTCTCCATGCCAAACAGAAATGTGATCATCAAGATCATTCTGGGGTGTAGTTTCAATTTGGGGCCAGGATCCATCCAAGACTCACTGTAAATATCACATAAGTCTGGCATCAGGACCGCCTGTCTGGTTGAGAGCAATGTTGTCAGGAGGTTGGTTCCAAAAGGAAAGGAGCTGAGACTGAAGGATTTTGTTGTATGACCTGGATGGTGAAGTGAATTCCATGACTGACAGAAAGTAGAAAGGAAAGCCAGCACGTGATACTCCCTTCACTAGACTCAGAGGAATAGATTGAATGCCAGAATGTGTGGCAAACTCATTGAATACAATTCCAAAGTGTTCCTGTCTTCCCTATTCTCAGAGCCAAGTTAACCTGACTGTTCCTAAGCTGGTTGCAGATCCTGCATCGATATATCGCTAAAGATCCTACATAATATACGAGGGTTTTAAAATCCTTGCTTTTTCCCATGTGCTCTTGTGTGAGGGAAGCAGCTTCTGAAGTGCTGATATTTATCTGTCCACACGGACTGGAGCGGAGTGTGTGTGTGAAGGCAGGATGGACAGGGAAAGGCCTCACAATTCAGAGGAAAGTAGCAGATGTTGGGCTAATAGAGAACCTACTGCTGAGAGTAACAGACAGCACAAATTGCTTTCTGCGGTGTGACAGAAAAGTGGATGAAATCTGAGACTCTCTCATGCATGACTTCATTTTCCTTCAGCTTGTGACAGTCAAGGAATATATAATATATAAATATGGCTTTAACTGAGGTTGCCATTAGAAAACAGCTTTTTTTCTATACTAAAAGAGAAAAAGTTAAAAAAAGGCAAAAAAGTAACATGTTTGGGAATCATCTGAGCTAGTTATGCTTTTTGGACAAACTTACCATTATGTCAGGGACTTTTAGGATTCAGAAAGTTTTTTGCCAAAATACTACAGTCATGAAATATTTTTTCTGGGATACGTGTGAAAAACAAATGCATATTGGATAAAGATCTAGTTGAATTAAATTAATTCACAAATACAAATACAAATTTATTTCAAGCACTGTGTAGGCTAGACCTAGCTATGGTATCTGGAATGAGCAATAGAGTTATTTCTTTCTTTTTCAGTATTAACAGTTGAGATGCATTTAGCAGAATTGAAAGTTCTGTTCCAGTAAAGAGCTAAACCATTTTACTGGCCTTTAAATACTTTTGTAGCTCCATTGATGTAGGTCTTTTAATAGAAATATTGGTGATAGAAGTTTTTGAATGGAAAGTGTATTATTTATTTTCAAGACGTGAAAAAATTCACAGCTAAAACCTGGAATCACTTTCATGGGTTTTTTTAATCTCTTTCTTTTCAAGTGCCTCTAAGTCCACCAGCAAACTTGAGATTTTCTGACGTTGGACACAATAGTGCTAAGCTGACATGGGATCCTGCTTCCAAAAATGTAAATGGCTATCGCATCATGTATGTTAAAACAGACGGAACAGAAACCAATGAGGTAAAGTATTAGCACCTTTTTTCCCTTAACCAGTCTCAAACCTCCCCAAACTTCTGTAATTATTAAGGATAATGTTTATAAACAAAAGCTACCTTGCAAGCTGTAACAAAGCAAAAATTTGCAACGGAATTCTGAAACTTGGTGCAAAAAAAGAGTTTGTTAGTGTTGGATATACCTCTTTGTGGAGGACAGAACTTCTTACATATCAGAACAGTTTTTTGCTGGTGCACATAAACTGAAGGAAACTAGTCAAGTGAAAAATTATCTGTACGAGCAGTATCTTGATTAAGTGTATGGTATGCAAATATTTATTCTTAGTTCTGTCCAGATATATCACACTTCATGGACTCAAACTCATTCAAAAAGACTGAAGGCTTCACCACATTTTCTTAACATTTATTTATATTTAATTATATACTGAAAACTTTCTTCCTAGAAACAGAATTTGGCTTGAACAGGGTGCTGAGATGATACCAAATTGTTCTAACTTAGACTCTTGCATTTAATAATTTTCTTATGCAGTATTTAATTATGCCTTGTTATTGAAGGTGTTTTATAATACCTTTTAGCAGGATGAATTCTATGATAGAATGAAAAATGGGATGGAATGATTAATACAGAAATATTAATGCAGAAATCTGAACAAATACGGACATTTAAAAAAATAATTGCAGTAAGTGGATTTGAATATTAAAACAGTCTAGATTCTTTACAAAATAAATTGTCATGGATAACTTAGCCCTCAAAAAAAATAATCTTTAATGATAATTATCTGTGATTATGTTCCTTCTGGGACATATCTGGCCTTTAATCCATATAAGATGGAATATTAGTATTGAACCTGAAGAAAGTGTTCCCATCTTTAGAAAGGAGCATGCCTGTGCAATGATTTGTGTCTTTTTTTTCTGCTAGGTCCCTTAAAATTTAAATTAGGAATCATTCAACCTCTTTCTATTGATTAACCTTAATAGAGATATAATAACTGTATATAGAGTATAGCTGTATAGAATATATAGAGTACTGACTGTACTCATCACAGAGGTATGTGAACGTCTCAGGCTCATGATAGTATGCTTTATAACACGAGTGAATGTTCAGTTCACTTTATGTCTGTTCAAAGAGCAGGTGGCATTTTTTTGTTTGCTCTGCACTGGTAGCAATTGCCCTGCAGTGCTGAGCTAACATGGCACTGAATAGTTGGACTGATAAGCTGTTTATGCAGCTTTGAGTTTTATGTCCCTGGCAAAGTCACTTAACTGCAGCCTGGAGAGGGAACAGGTGAAACTGTCATCTCTTGAAAAATGTTAAATGTAATGGTTTACATGGTGATTGTCCATGATAAGGGATTGGATTTAACAACTCAAAAAGTCCCTCCCACTTCTGGATTCCTGAATGCTCAGTGCCAGAGCAAGCTAGAGAGTTAGGCTTATAGACGCTGAATCTTCATTTCCCATATTTTGTCAAAAGCAAAATTTTCCTTTTCTGAAATTTGTCTACTTTAACTGATTTTGCCAGATCTTATGGCCCTGAGTTTATATTTGTTCATAGTTTCACAGAATTTCTCTACTGATTACATGACATTGTCTTTCTGTATCATTATTACGCAGCAGAATTTCAGACTCTGACAATGTATTGTATGATGAATATCTACTGCAAATAATGCTTTCTCTAGGTGGAAGTTGATCGTGTTTCAACCCATGCTCTGAGAAGTTTGGCACCCCTTACAGAATATACTGTAGCTATTTTCTCCCTGTATGATGAAGGGCAATCTGAACCACTCACTGGCAGCTTTACCACAAGTAAGTATTGCCAAGCTTTTGAAGGCTTTCCAGGAAGAAATTTTATACTCTCTTACGTTACTGGAAAGTAAGATTAGTTACAGCAAGTGTCTCTGGCTGTGAATTCAGATATATGGAATGCTTTCTGCTATTTTCATTGGTGTTTTTGGCTTCTTTGCTCCCTTATTATGGAGCCAATTGCCTCTTTACTCACATGAGTAATCTCTTGACATCATGAAAACATCTCCACAGCATTCTGAAGGATTACTCACTGTGACGGCATTTGTATCTCCATCTGAAGTTTGATGAGTTTTGAATTACACGTTTAACCAGTGAACTATTTAGGCACTAAAGGGTAGGACCTTCTATACATACAGAGGAACTACATCAGAAGGAGAAAACATAAGGCCTTTAAGGTTCCTGTAGTTTGTTTAGCACAACTGTAGTTTCATTAACTGTAGTTCTGCATTAAACAAATGGTTGATGACACGTATTAATGTTTTCCAACATAGCAATGGGCAGAGAAAGACTCTGAGGGAGGAAGGAGAAGAACTGAAAGAGGAAGGAAGAACATGCATGTACAGAACAAGAGGCTGATACACAAAATGCAAACGGAAATACACACAGTCTGGAAAGGACAGAGACTGGGACTTTGATGTAGAAAAAAAGAGCACAGTGCACAGAGCTCTGAGCAAAGGAGACAGACTGAGGGTTGCATGCAGCTCCTTCAGTGGAGAGAGGACAAGGACACTTGTCTAGTTAGAACAGATAAAGAATCCACTCACCTTCCCAAACTACCAACCCACTTCCCTAAGTACAAATAAGTGTGCAAAGAATTCTGTAGTGCCTTTGTTGTCTACCTCCCATGTGATATTCTTTTTAACAACTGCATGTAAAATGGTATGTGCCTGATGTTGCCATCCATGGAAGTCTCAGTGAATAATTTACTCTTACTTTTCTTTTGTATAATATTTTGTATAACATTATTTGTATAATATTCTGCAGAAAGAGTTCCAGCTCCCCAGCATTTGGAAATTGATGAAGCATCGACAGATAGTTTTAGGGTCAGCTGGAAGCCCACCTCATCAGATATTGCTTTTTACAGACTAGCATGGATTCCTTTGGATGGTGGGGAATCCGAAGAGGTAAGTTGCCCTGACTTTCTGAGGGGGTGAAAAGCAAGAGAGAATTCCATTCTGAGGACATCTTTGCTGCAACTTTTGCCATTTAAATATGGCCAATTGGCTTACACAGAAATCTGTTCCACTTCAACACTCTCTAAACAAAAATCAAACCAATATTCCAGTTTTATTTTGAAGAGGAAGTGAGGAAAGAAGAGATCATTTGTGAATAATCAGTCTAATCTGTAATGAGCCAACTGCCATAGAATTAACGTTGTTTGATGTCACTTCAGTTTTTAGAGGTTTATGTTCTTCATTTTGCAGTAAAAATGATGACAGTAGCTGAGCCAGAGTAGTATAAAGCTCCAAATTTTTCTAATGTGCTGGCCACAGTAAAATTGCCTGTGAAGCCTTAGTTATGCGATGTTACTAAGGGAAAGGTTTACACACAGTAGATTTATTACATTTTTCCTTTATTCCTCTTTATGGTTCTATCTCTTTCCCCCCCTCATGCTGTACTTTTTGCTTTAAGCCTTTGTGTGTCTTGTCCATAGTGCCCTTTTCATCAGAATTTTTGAATGATTTTTCATCTCTTTAGCTTTTCCTTTTTTATTATCTTCTTCCAAGTAGAAAAAGACAGACACTTTCTCTCACTTTCCCAAATTTTCATAGTCTGTCTCATTTCCTCTTTCCCTCTCTTTCTTTATTTACTCATCATTTTGGCTTCTTTTGTACTCTTCAGTTTTTAATGACGCTCATACATCTTGCTCTCTTGGCATCAGCACCGTGCGAAGAGGCCACATCTGCAAACTGTTTATCTGGGTACAGAACTCATGGGGAAAGATGACATTTCCCACCTGGCCCTTGGTTTCATGCATTGTTTTGTCATCCCTTAGGGCAGAAAGCAGTCATTTTAGCTTAGGTTCTGTGTCACTTTGTTCTTTAAATTTAGCTTAGCCTGATTCTTTCCTCCCTTTCACCAAGTGAGAGGTATTCATTTAAGCAAGAAAGAAATTAGAGGATTGAACAGGGAAAAGGAGTTGGCAAACGAGTGAGTGGACATAGGTCATTCCCTAGCACTTTCTTCTGCCATAGATGAACTGATTTGCTTCTGTTTAAGTTCCAGTGAGGATCTGCCAGTAAACCTCCTTAAGCCATATGCTTTTTTAAAGTGGCATTCAACATATCTGTGTTCGTTGAGTGTGAGAATAGATTATCAAGAAGTATTTGAACTGTTAAGGTTCCACTTGTTCATTGTATTCACTAAGAACTGCTGGAGGCCCCAATATTTTAGCATGTTGAAATGCTAAAAATGCCCGAGCTGCTTTCTTGTTCTCCTTGCATGACCTCTCTAATGGGGTCAGGCCTAGGATAGCACACTGCCTCCAGGCTGTTGCCTCTTTAAGCTTCTTTCCCAGCTAAGTGATCAGTCATGCAGAGAAACAACATGTACTCCCTCTGTCTTTCTCCCAAGACCCAACTTGCCAATTAGCTGAGTGGGGTCAGGGGGTGGTGGTGAATTACACACCTCTCAGCTCACTTCACCCACACTGCTGATGGGTGAGGAGGGTTTAGTGGGGTGTTAGCACTAAAAAGCCAAAATATATTGAAGAGTGACCTTTTATTTCTAGGTTACAGTAGAAATGCTGTTATGCTTCTGTGCTCGTTTCTGTTTTTTGGTCCTGCCCCCTTGAAAGTTCAGCACTTTGCTGGTTTTTGCAGGTTGCATTAGCAGGGACTGGAGGGTGATGCTTCAGAAAGTATACTGAAGTTATGTGTGAGACAGTAATGATGTATAGGTATTTTATAATGATTTCATTCAGAGCTAAAGACTCTGGGGAATTGAAAAGGAAGGCATTACTTGTATCTACTTAGTATACAGCCAGTTTCACTCAAAGCTTGTTCCTGAGATTTTCCTGAGAAAATCTGTGCCAGAAAGTGTGCAGCAGGGGATGCCTGATTCATTACTTGATAGGTGAAGAAGGCATGGTCCCAACTCATCTCTTTGTTCTCCTGTTTTCTATATTTAAAATCTGTCTATGATTGTGTTGTGGGTCCCTTTTCCCCACGACCAACTGAGGAAATCTCCTGTGGTAGTTAGAAGAATGAGGTGTGATTCACTTTTCTCCTAACAGCCATGGTAGATTTTATGCAGCACAGATCTATTGTTTGATTTCCATTATAAGTCTAACTTTGATGTTGTGTATACAGTGACTGTCTTTAAAAACTTGTCAGTGTTAATTTAGAAAAAGGGTGTTTTATTGTACTGTCTGCATAACCTAAAAACTATTCCCAAAAGTGATTAGCCCATTTCACCAGACTTACCTCTCAGGCTCACAAAGCACTCTGCTTTATAGTCCCTTCTTGCTCCAGCTTCTCCCCATCTGTTGACATCTTCCAATGAAATAAATGAAACACAGAAAAGGCTGAAGTGAGACCTTATGCTTACAGTTAACATTACACACACGAATCTTCTGCTGCTGTCATAGGTAGAAACAAAAAATATTACCATTTAAAACTTCACACTTTATAGGAAGATTCTCATCAGCACATCTCTCCTAATCCCCAAGCCTGCAGCAGATATTCTGTCAAGTTGCATTCAGAAGAGTGGAACCATAACTGGAACTACAGTTCTGGTACAGAAACAGCATTGTGCAAGGCTGTGAAGGTGCTGAATATATCTGTCATAAGAGTACTTGAATGGTAGAAATGTGAATGAAAGTTAATGTACCCTGTTATGTTGCTTTAATTGATGAATGTTTTGAACTGTAGTGATTTTTCAAGAAAAAAACCAAAACGTATGTTCAACTTTATCAATTACTTAGTTGTGGATGGCTGCATGAGACTATACATTTTAAATATTCTTAAGTGCTTTTCTTTCCCAGACGTACTTTGTGATACCTTTTTATTTCAATATAGCTAATAAAGTTTTTGGGTAGATCTGAATGTAGATATGATTTATCAAAGGAGGATCCATTTTCCTTCTTTCATTTTAGTCAATTCATGTAAATTAATCAAATGCAGAACTGATTTTCTTTAATCTTGCCATGTTGCTTAGGTTGTTCTAAATGGAGATGCAGACAGTCATGTTATAGAGGGGTTGTTGCCCAACACAGAATATGAAGTTTCTTTGCTGGCAGTTTTTGATGATGAAACTGAAAGTGAAGTTGTTGCTGTTCTTGGAGCTACATGTAAGACAAATCCTTGACTGTAATTTTTAAAGATGTTTAAGTGAATTAGATTTGGTGCTTATATATAAAATATGGTTCATCTTTGAGGAGCTATGATATTGAAGAATGTAGTGGTTTAGCACCAGGGCCTTACTGACTGTATTTTTTGCTTTTCTTGTTTAATATTATATGGTAGATGGCTTTGAATCAAAACAGTGGTTTGGCTCCCTGTCTGAGCTGTGGTATTAATAACCTTTGGATCTGAGTCGGTATTCTTCCATCCTACATTTCAATATTTAGTCTTTGAACAGGGTTCCTCATAAGAAGATATATCAGATTTTGGAAGGGATGCATGTTAAATGTTTTAAAATAAATAATTTACAGGAATTTAATTTAAGATGCTTGTCATTTTCAGTATAACCCCTTCTTATGCATGTAATTTATACTCACTAGTGGTGAATTCTCTCTTGGGTGAAATAACGGTCTGAAAAAACTCACACAGGCATCCTGTGACACTGACATGGCAGTAACAAAGATAAAACTTGACAATCATACAGTGTATTTTATAGTTTATAATCAAAACAGTAGCCAGTATTTCAGGAAAATCATTCTATTCTCTTTTTATGGGTAATGACTTGGTTAAGTAAACAACTGTATTTTTTAATGTGTAAATTCAAAAATTTGTTTGATTTTTAGTAACTTAATTGCAGACTTAATCTTGAACCTTCTGTTAAGCACGAAAGCCTTACCCATTGAAATAATGCTGATATTGCCCACTGTTGCTGAATGCACTTTCTGCTTTTCACTTGCACAGAAATAACCCTGAAAAATCTTTTCTTTAGTTAATCTGACAGCCTTAAAAAATGGTCAAAGTGGAAGTCATTATGCATAGTTCCACCAGAAATCTGGGAAAAAGTATGCATTCTTATTTCATTGTAGAGTTTATAACTATGTCTTATCTGTAGATCTAAGTGCTAATCCTGCAAATATATGGGCCTAAAATAAACTAAGTGAATAATTCCCTTGTAGTCTTTGAAATGCCTGAAGCATGTGGGATACTTGTAAGTGTGAACACATCGTTTCATTGTCATGGTTAGAAATACAAGAAAAATATGGCGACTTCCACTTTTTGTTGAATTGTTAGTGAGCTGAGTACTGTTTTTCAGTTGCCAGTTCCACCACAGTACCTTCTGCGGTGACTACCAGTGCCACCACCTCCAAGCCCACCACAGCAGGTAAGCAGAGCAAATGTCAGCAGTCCCAATGCTGAATACACAGCACTAAGGCTCCCACAGGCACCCCTGGGTCTGGGGGCAGAGCTGAGGGGCTGGTAACCCCAGTTCCTGATGTCCAAGACTCACGCTGTCATGGTCCTGCACCACCCTTGTGTGCATGGACAGCTTCCTGCACATGTGGATGAGGAGCCAACCCGTTACACAGTGCAGGGACTCTGAATGATACCAGCAGGATTACGTAGGAGTGCAGAGACTGATCTGGAAAATTCAGAATTTATCTTTTGCTTTATAAATATGGGATTGGAAACTTGTCAGAATTTTGTTTACTTTTGAGTGCTCTGTTTCTTTTCCCTGGAATTAGACTGACCTTTAAAGAACAATGTTTCTGGATGATTTCTCTTCTGTAGCAGTCTAGTTTGATTATTCTAAAGCTCCATAAGCCGAGTGAGATAAACAAAGCAGATGGGATAATATATGGTAATGACAGTAGATAATAACTATTATTTTAATATGTGCTTACAGTTTTTATGTGATTAAGCCCAAGTATGACTGAACTATATGAGTTTGCCTCACTGTGGATCTGCAGACCCACCATGACTTCAGTAGAGCTTGCAGCTACTTGATGATAATTAGCACAGTATCTAACTTGTTTTAAATCTGAAAATAGAGTTGAGAAAATATTAATTAAGTATTTTTGGACTTAGTTTTTCGAACAGGAGCCAGAAACCTTGTTATAGATGATGAAACACCCTCAAGTCTGAGGGTGACATGGGACATTTCGGATTACAGCGCTCAGCAGTTCAGAGTGACCTATCTCACTGCGAAGGGTGACCGTTCTGAGGAAGCGGTAAGAATGGTCTGTATGGCTTTTGTAATTACCTTCATAAGCTTGTTTAGTAATTGCTAAGATGTCATCTCTTCTTATGTGTCACTTTTGTTGCGATTACTAAAGGATCTGGGTTTGGTATTACTGTAAGATTCAACTTCAAAGTTCTAATCATATAGCACCTGCTGCACTGCAGGCAACAGCAGTCAAATGTGAGATCAGGGCCAGTCACTCAGATGTTTAATGAAGTCACAGGTAAAAGACTAGCTGGCTGTCTTCTTTTTCCTGTATTTTTTAAATCCATCTAAATTGGGCATTTTATTTTTTTTATTTTTAATTACATTTTTTGCTCCTAGGCCTCTTTCTATCTTGAGATTGTGTTTAAACAACAATTAAATGTTTGTACAGGGCTGTCTTAAGTAATTTTTGTTTTCCTCCAGCAATTTTACTCCATCCCTAAGTGTCTCCTGTTATTAAAGTTCAAATGCAAAGTTTTCATACTTCTCATTAACCTGAGCATGTCACAATAAGGACAGCACATGTTACCTTAAGTGCCTAAGATTCTTTGCTGGTTTTCTAGTACCATGTGATGATCAAAATTGAAGTTGTCCTACACAGAAAAAGTTTCTGATGATCTAGACTTTGGAAAGTATTTGAAAGAATGAATAGTACATGTATTCTTTTGAGCATATAGAAAATAAACAAAAAAGAAGATCTAAGTATGTTCTATTAAGATTTCACAATTTTTCAGGTAGTTGCAAAATGTGAGGCCAAGTGCCTTTTTTTTTTTTTTTCCAATTATTTTTTACATTGGGGAAATCTTAGAATTGCAGTGCTTGGTTTCCACAAAAATTAAGCTATAAAATTTTGGGATGGCTCTATGTAGATACATTTAAAATATTAAATTGTATATTTCAATGTTATTTTCTTAGTAAATATCTCAGAATGCAGAAATACTCCACACATCCTTCTCCTTCTGTGTCTGTCATGTGACTCAGTTCTTTTCAGTAGAACAGTTATATCAAAAATATGGGTTATTCTTTTTCATGTCAAGCAGCTGGCATTTTTAGCCCTATATCAAAATATAACAATAAAAATATTAAAAGGGGTTAGTTGAATATCTTTTTTCTAAAAAAGTATGAATCCATCTTTTTACACTTTGGTTTCATTCATCTTTTATGAGACCCTGCTGAAAACTTACTTTTTAGCCATCTTAAAACTGTAATCTGTAAATGAATTTTCAATGTAGTGGTGTCCCCTTGGACTGGGAAACGTGCTTTATGAATTTACCTTGAATGTACGTTAATATAATACATAATATAGTGGAATATAATATAGTGGAAAAATTGTGCAGCATAATGGCACAAATTGTACTGTTCTTCTGAGAATAACCCAAAATTTCTGAAATTCAGGTCTCAGATTTACTCTTTCAACTCTTGAGTTCAGTTGGGTGGTATAAATGTCATTCTGTTTCAGTATTCAGTGGCTATTATCTTAAAATGAAATGAAAACTGTAGGAATGGTATTCAGATTGTGGCTATCAGAAGGATATTAGAGCTGATTCAAAAGCTCATTAAATAAAATTATAAAACTGGACAACTGGGTAGATCTTTGGCTCTAATTCCACAAAATGTTTAATTTTAAGTACTCTCTCAAGTCTTATTATCTTTGGTCACAATTCAGCAAACAGGTTAACCATGTTTCATCTTTGAAATTAATCATATGCCTAAGTACTTTACTGAATAAGGAATTATGGAAGATTATGCGTAAAATTAATGGAAGGAATGTATTTTATCATGTGGCTTCAAGCACCTGAGAGGTGCAACACAGATGTCAATAAAACAACACAGATGTTCGATTTTTAGGGGACTGTTTATATGTTAAAGTACATTTTTGAAGCATAACTCAGAGGATTTTTTGGAATTTGGGCTTAAATGTACTATAGCATGACAGTTCTGTGGTGAATGCTTAAGTTTTTTTGGCTCATATCTCAGTAATATAAGTTTCAGTTACTCCTCCCTTTCCATAAAAATACTAATAAGTTTTGTAATTCTTGATGCAATTGGCTGAAAATCAGGGACTAGAAAATGTAATAGAATACAGAAGGGTGAAGCCCTGAATTGCATGTATGTTTTTGGGTGTGCTGTACATACTGGGAAAATCACATTTTTTCTCTTCCTTGAAGCCAAAAATGTTTCTCACTGCTGGAAACTGTATTGGTCTGTGGAAGGTCTCTGATATGCACTTGTGAAAAGGAAGGAGTTCTTAATGCTTGCATTCTCTATCCTTAAAAAAAAAAAAAAAAAAAAAAAGTTGGTTGGGTTTATTTTTGTTTGGTTGGTTGGTTTTGTTTGGAGTTTTTTTCAGAAACTTGATTTGTATGTTTTGAGTGTATGTATGGAAGAGGGACATGTTACTCTTTCATGCACATGTATTTAGATGATTTAAGTCCAGTTTTGATTGAAGAATGATGCACTTCTTTGACAAGTCTCAACACCTGCTTGTACTAGATAAACTTCCTTCTTTGTATCACTTGCCAAAATAATAAGTCGTTTGAATGTAACTTGAAGTGTTGAAACCGGTGAGACCTTTCTTGTCTGAGTATATGCTTCAAACCTTTGCCATCATCACTGCATCAGTCTTCTTTGAAACAACGAAATATTATAGACTTAGTTTCTGGTTTTTTTCCCCTGAGTTTAAAGGGCTTAAGGTTCTCTCAACTTCTTGCCAAGTATGTGCAGTTCCTGGCTTGGAGGATAGATTCACGCTTCACCGTGAATTCACTGTTGCTTCCAACAGCATCACTTCAGAGCACAGGTCTCTGTGCAGGAAACATAGGCCTAGTTTCTGTTCTGCCCCATGCCCACTCATGTGTTCCCACTCAGGTGGCTCCTACTCAGGCTTTGGAGGCTCTCCGAGATTAAATTTTTACTGACAAGTTGAGCAATTGCAAGGCTTTGCTTGGCAACTCCACCATACTGTTGTGATATTAGTCTTTGAGGCTCTGGCTAAATACAATAACCTGTTGAAGGGTTTTAGAAGTAGTTGCTTATGGGGGAACCTTTTACTGTGCTTAATTCAGTGGGTTGAAACATTTACTCTGGAACACCAAAAACTGCCTGGAAGAATTTCTGCAGCTTCTCTACTTCTAGCAGGTTGTCTGGTTGCAGACCTTCCATGTTTCACAGCAGTTTGGGATCCTCTTGTATTTGTGGGATGTGCTTCTACTTCCTCTCCTAAATATCTACCTTCATTTGCTTGTTCCCAGAGTAGATGCAGTTGAGGCAAACATGTTTGATTCTTGCTTGCTCAGTTCAATGCTTCCCGGTCTCATGAATTGATTTACCTTCCTCCCAGGGAAGGAAGATTTTGTGTCTCCAAAGAATATAACAATCAACCTTTACTAATGAGCATAGCTTTGGAAAATCTAGAAATGTCATAGAATAAATACAATTAGGGGGTATATTTTGTCTGCACAGTAAAATTGTTGAAGTTCTAACGATCCATATAGTACCAGTGGTTTATGGAGCTATAGTGGCTCGTAGGTTTAATATAGAACTGTGTTATCCTATGAGCACATTCTCCTTTTAGTTTTGTTTGGTTATAACAATAGTTCTGTTAAAGGGTGGATAATGTAATTATTTTGTTTAACTGTAGAGCATTAAAAACATTTGAAAATGCAAGCTAATTCCAGTGCTAGTGGAATGAGGCGTCAGAGTGATGTAAGATAAAAAAGGGGTTTGGCTGCAGTCATTAAGAATGATTGGTTTGGGTTTTTCTGACCCTTCAGGTAATGGTGCCTGGGAGACAGAACACTCTTCTGCTTCACCCTCTGCTGTCAGATACAGAATACAAAGTCACTGTAACCCCTGTCTATTCTGATGGGGAAGGAGTCAGTGTCTCAGCTCCTGGCAAAACTCGTAAGTCCAAACTTTCTGCTTGTCTTTGGCCAGGGTATGCACGAAGAAAGGCTTACCCTTATGGCCTTTTCTCCTTGGCTGTAGTAATGCATTTTAGTATAAATGTGGGCTTATTTTACATGATTTAAATGTCTTGAACTTTACATTAATCTCCGTTGATTAATTTATATCCAATGGGTTTCTTCGAACTGGAAAGTTGTATTTTATATTAAAATACTGCGAGTTTGCAGAAACCTCCTGAGTAATAAAGCTGGTCAGTCCTTGATAACTAACCCACCAAGGACAAGCCAACTAATACAGAAAGTAAACAATGCCTGCTGAGACTGTATCAAACCAACCATTGTAATGTTAGATTTTCTTTTGTGTGAGATCATTACTTCCTAAAGGTCACTAGAAATGCTGCTGAACTTTTTATAAAGTCATGGCATTATTTCTAGAGCTCTGACCAAGTAACAAAGGATTACTCAGATGTGGGTTTAGTTTCCTCTCTACTGGATATTGTAAAAAATAATTTCATTGTGCACTGCTAGTCATAATTTTATTGAATTTTTCTCCTAATTTACATAATTTCTGCCTAAATTGAAGTGCTATTTGTGCAGAGACTTAAATCACTTGTAAATTCCTTTGATTCCATTTGACTGAATAAGTGTTCAAAAGATCATGACTTATACATTAAAAACTTTAGTGCACTTGGATTGGAAGCAACTGTATAATATATAATTATCTCTAAATTATCTTACTTTTTTAGAAAAAAAGTAAAATAATCTTTTTTTAAAAAAAATATACTGACAAAGCTTGGAATTAATTTCAAAAATCATTGTTTGTTCATCAAAGTTTGTAATTAATCCATTGATGTAATTCAAAGGATGAATTTGATTAAAGGTTTCATCCTGGCAATTTTACCTGTAAATCTGAGAGTACTGGGTATCACACTATTTTTATTTGCATGTCTTGATTTTTGTGTATGTGCTTGTATGAGATAAACTTGTAAAAGCTCAATTTGATTTCCTTTTAGTACCCCTGTCTGCTCCCAGAAATCTGCGTGTCTCAGAGGAATGGTACAACAGATTACGTATCAGTTGGGATGCCCCACCATCAACAACAATGGGTTACAGAGTTGTCTACAAACCAGTCAACAGTGAGCTTTTCAACTGATTTCTTTGTGTGGTTACTTCTGACTCTAGAATGTCTTGACATCACCTTTTACTGAATTTTGTCATTAAATCTATCAGTTGCAGTTACAGCCTTGAAAGTGGAATATACTTAGAAGCCTTGGGTTTTGAATATGAAAGTTTCATAGTCACAGAATGATGAAGGTTGGAGGGGATCTCTCGAGATCATCTGGTCCAACTCCCTGAATAAAATCGGGCCAGCTTGGAACAGGTTTCACTGGACTCTGTCCAGTCAAGTTTGTAATATCTCTGAGGATGGAGATTTAAAAACTGCTCTAAGCATCTCTTCCAGTTTTTGACTACTGTCACCTTGGAAATGCCTTTCCTAATATCTTATAAAAAATTTCCGTGTTGCAAATTTTGTCTGTTTTCTCTTATATTTTCCTGCTTGCCTCAGAAGACATTCTGTCTCTCTCTTCTCTACCACCTCCCATAAGGTAGGCAACAGTGAGATTCCCCCTTAGACTTTGCCTTTTAAGGCTAATCAATCCCAACTCCTTCAGTCTGTCTTGCACATCATTTTACCATGACTGTTTATTTCAAAGACTATCTTTTCTCTCTTCCTATTCCTCTCTTCTATGTTCTCCCATTCCGCAACTTCCTTCCCCTCACAATGCAAAATTTTTGTTTCTTCCCAAACACTTGACATTTTTTTCATTGCCCATTTTGTGTGTCCTGCATCCTTTGCCCACCTGCACATTGCAGCTGGATGAGGCAGCCAAACTCCTTCAGATTTCTTTAGAAAAACAGGGTCCTCTATTGAAAGCAAAACACAAATGTGGGGCCGTTAAGGGACTAAAATAGTGTCCAAATACAATACTGCTGCCTCGCTTCTGAAGTGTATCCAGACCAACTTGGGGAGATGACAGAGGAGCTGCTTGATGTTCTGATTTGGGAAAGTTTTATTCTTTTCTATTTTCATTATCATTGTTGCGCAGTATTAAATGATGCTGTTGTATAGAACCCCCGAGGGACTCTATTGCTGGCTGGCATCTGCTGTCCCCCCTGTTGGTCCTGGCACACCATCAGACTGAGGAGATCTTTGGCTGCCTATTTAGAGCAGTAGTAAGTTGCTGAAGCAGAACAAAAGGGTCTTAACAGATGCCAATGTCTAGCTCTGCCTTAATGAATCCCACTACTGAATTTCCCAAGTGTGTTATGTCTTCTAGCCATGCAAAGATTGAGGAGAATGTCTTTGTTTTTGTGTATGATGAATAAACAAGGGACAAAATATAGCAGTAACTTTAGGAGCACTACTTTTGGATGTGTCTAATTCAGTGGATGAGCAAATGATTTTCTAATTTATTTCATTTTTTGCAGTTCCTGGTCCTGCGTTGGAGACCTTTGTAGGGGAGGATATTAATACTATTCTCATTCTAAATCTCTTCAGTGGAACGGAGTACAGTGTTAAAGTATTTGCTTCGTACTCAACAGGCTTCAGTGATGCCCTAACAGGCGTAGCCAAAACCTGTAAGAATGATTTCATGCTGTTCAGATCTCTACAGGCTGGTTTTCATTATAACTATGGCTTTGTGCAGCTCCCTGAAGAAATTTTCATGTGGAAGACTTTCTCAGTTTTGTGCAAATTATTTTCTTGAAATGAAAGTCCCTTTTTTTATGAGACTATATCAAGGTTTTAAAGTGATCTGCTAGATGTTAGCAAGACAGGGGTCATAAAGTAGATATTATTTATCAGCCAAAGCTACATCTGCCTAATAGTAGTAGTTTCCTTAATGAAAAGTCTATTTAGTACATTTTTTCTGGCTCCATATA
>VXBX01000768.1:907648-917914 GCA_013400415.1 Scytalopus superciliaris | reverse complement strand
TAAATATATAAACATATATATATTATTAGTATTATTAATGTGTGTATCTAAAGCTCAATTTGAATTTAGATTTTCACAGATACTTTTGTACCTGTATTTCATAACTGGTTTTTTTAGCAGTCTTCATTATTTAGTCTTAACTAAATTGACTGAAGTTCCAAACTTTTGGTTTAGAGGTTCACTTTTTTTAAAATCCTGTTTTGGATTTTCTTGACTTGTTTTAAGCAGCGATGGAAATTATTTGTTAAAAATTAATTGGTACATGTGTTTCACTGTAGTTATTTTGTGATTTTTTTTTTTCTCGAATATCTATTAGAGGCATAAATATAATTTTGTTATATTTAATTTTCAGTGTACCTGGGTGTGACAAATTTGGATTCTTATCAAGTCCGCATGACTAGTCTGTGTGCTCAGTGGCAGCTTCACAGACATGCTACTGCCTACAGGGTAGTTATAGAGTCACTTGTAGGTAAGTTACTAAATAACTCAAGATGCAGCTACAGCCCCATCCAGAGAACTGAATTGCATGGCTAAGAAATTATGTGCAGTCGGACCTGTGGACTGACTCCTGAAATACTGGAAACGATGGACAGAAGAGAGCTGTGTGCACATTGAAACTTTCAGGAGTAGAAGTAGCATTCCTGTCCTTTTACATCAACAGCTGTTGAACTTGTTCTTTTTATGGAAGGGACTTTCATCTGTCAGTAGAAGATAGGTGATTACCTGAGTTCTTCACTGGTGTGAGGAACAGGTGGATAAAGGATGAACTGAAGATATCTAAGTTTGTAAATAAACCACCAACAATAAGTCTGTAGGATTAGGATGGACAGGAGAGGAGAGTAGAAGAGTGAGGAAAGTGCTAATTGAATCCAAACCATGCTCACAGGGTCAGAACAGTGCCCAGTTTTGCCTGTTCTCATTCTGTTGGTTGTTCATTATAGCTTGTAGAACGTTGCTTATCTGGACAAACATGACATATTTTTATGTAGCCACACAAGGCTGTCTTGATGCTTTTGCCATGGACTATCTAGAGGGTAAATTGCATCCTCTTCCATCTCACATATTCTCAGGTATAGCCAGAAGACATTATGGGGATGTCACTATTAGTGCAGGCTAACTCTCTTATCCCAAGTGGACATCAGTGATATTTTGAATTGTGGTAAATTAAAACCTTGAGTAATTTGAGACAAGTGCAGTTAGTAACATTTAATGGCATATATTAAAGGTATCATGAAAAATAATACTGATTTGGTGGCAAAAATATAATGACCTTTCTGTGGAATGGCAAGTGGATGGCAATAAGGTTTGTTTGAAGGCCTGGAATACAGACAAGCTGTTCAGACAGCAGAGATCTTGTCTGGCACAAGACAGCACAGACTTCCCTCTCATCTGGGAACTAGCCAATATTCTGCTTTGTTCATACAGAACTGCCAGAATAGCTTTAACTGAGCTGAAAGCACCTAAATGTGAGCAGAATGAGCTACAGTGTGAACAAATGTTCCTTATTAACATCTATCATGATGGACTGTGATTGTCAGGTTGGGTGTATGTCTTGTTCAGGGAGTGCTTGATTGGTTTTATACTAATGTAACATCTGATAAATATCAGGTGTTTTTTCCTTGGCAATGAATGACTGGCATTTTTTGTATATTCACTGTAAAATACGAGAGCAGTTGCTTGTGTTTCACTTTTTTCTGCTGCAGATTTTGAATTTTGCTGAAGTTTTTCTAATTATTAAAACATGCCTTATTTTATTTCCAGTACCTGGGCTTTTTCCATTGCCAGTATGTGTCCCAATTCAGAATTTAGCAGAATTAATTTTGGAACCCTGTAAATACTAATCCTTAACTGCCTTGTTAAGTGGTTACTAGTGGAAATTGGAATACAATATCTTGTTTGGTCTTTCTTGCAATTACTAAGCACATTATAGACTGAGAGCCAAAGGCATTGACAAAGGATGCCATAGAATTATATAATGCAACAATACCTCATTATACTGGTAACTTAGGACCAGATCCAAAGTGCATTGATGACAGTGATAGTGGTTTTTATTAACTTCACTGGGGTGAAAATCATCTTATTTTCCTGAAGATGTTTGACGTTCCTCAGCTACTATTTAATACAAAGAATGAAATTTTACAGAGGCCTCTGCACAGAGGTGAATTTCTAAAAATAAGGAAGCATGTAGTTTTTTAATTTATGTGAACCACTTGCCCATCATCTGCTGTCATGTCCCCTTCTTATTTAGGATTTAAATTACATTATTCAATAAAAGAATAAAAAAAACAAGTTTTAATGTTTGGATTTTTTTGAATTCCAGATGGAAAAAAGCAAGAAGTAAATCTCGGTGGAGGGACATCTAGACATTGTTTCTTTGAGCTGATGCCTGGAACTGAATATAAAATCAGTGTTCATACACAGCTTCAGGAGATTGAGGGCCCTGCCATAAGCATCATGGAGACAACGTGTGAGTAAACACCACTGCTGTGAATTACTTGTGAAGTCACATTCACCAGCTTAGGGAGAATGAAACAGGAAGAATTTAACTTTCTCAGTAAGTTGTCCCACTATGGGATACTCTGAATACCTGTGACTTTGGGGAAAAAAATACACAAAAAATGAAGCAAACAGAGAAGGTTTTGTGTCCTGCACGTCTTGTTATTTAGTAAAATGTTACCAGTGTTTGAATAATTTACAGTTACTTTAAACCTTGATACCAAATCTACTTCAGTGTTTTA
Organism: Scytalopus superciliaris; assembly: GCA_013400415.1. Classification (NCBI taxonomy): domain Eukaryota; kingdom Metazoa; phylum Chordata; class Aves; order Passeriformes; family Rhinocryptidae; genus Scytalopus; species Scytalopus superciliaris. Next base: position 915,176 of record VXBX01000768.1, on the reverse strand, counting down.
AAACAAACCAATCAACATTTTTTGTTATTCTCCATGGCAGGACAGACAAAAAAACCCAAACAAACAAACCTCACATGTATTTATGAAGGCAATATCTTGCTCTTATGAGTTCAAAATACTGCAAAACAAAGTATGGGACTAACAGAATGAATATTTTAATATTATCTTTCTTTGAGACTGTTTCCAGTCTCGGTGGTACCTTTATTCTCATACTGTGTTGCTATACACCACAATGCTGTTACCTTTCTCTTGGGATAGATAATGTTTGTACTTTGCTTCTTGACCTTCCACACTTACGGTTTCAGACAGGAAATATTTGCACAGGTGCATGACTCCACTATTCAGTTGTCCAGGGCTCATTCTCAGAGCAGTGAGGAACAAGCCAAGCTTACCCAGCTCTTTCAGGGAATGCATTCAGTGTGCTCTGCAGTTAAGGGAGTTAGGAGGGATGAGGAAGAACATCTTGGCCTACATGCCCATTTGAGAGAGATGGTTTGTGATGCAGACAAATTGTTGTGTCACCTCAGAGGGAAACTCTTCAAAGAAACAAAGTCTTCAGAGTGACTGTACCTCTTGTGACTTGTACCACTCAAGGTGCTGAGAGAAGCCTTTCAAGTCACCGTACACCAGTTGTGAGCCTTTCTAAATGGGTCTGGTCCTGCATTGCTGTGGCCATGGAGGGTCCTGGGCATTAGTTCCTTGTAGATGTTTCAGTTTTAGTTCTTTATCTTATTGAAGCCAGTGGGAAAACCCCCATCAGCTGCAGTGGGAGTCTACTTGGATGTGGACATGAAGCTTGCACTTATTTGCACTAATCTCTCCCAAATGTAAGTGCCTTTTCTCAGGTTGTCATGCCCAACTCTATCCCTTGTCTATAAATGTAACTTATGCGTTACAGCAAATAAAAAGTTTCATCTTACTTGAAGGACTGATACTCTGTCACCTGCAGCTTCTTATGCCAAATGCATTGAATAAAAATGGGGGAAATGCCTTTGAACAAAAGTAGAAGCTTTTCTTCACACAGAGTTGTGAAAGTCAATGCATGTGCATATTTTCTCTGAGAATTCAGCTGGGCTGTATTGAAAGGCCCTAAATAGAGCTCTTGCATTCAGCAAAGCTGTCAATGAGTGATTGGGTACTCAGCATGCTCTCTTCAAGGTTGTCATCCAAAGTTAATTTTCAGGAGAAGAATGAGGGATGTTTTCAGGAACTCAGTATAGTAACCTTAACAGAAGTTGCTGCAGGAAACAAAGCCACAGTCCTGTAGAGCTGTGGTTGGAGTTGTGTTTCTAGCTGGAAACATAAAAAGGTCCTTCACCAAATTCAGAAAAACCTTGATCAGGGCAGACTGATCTGCTCCAAGTGCAGGCACTGGCTTGCTTTTGCTTGCTGTCTTTGTGTTTTGGATTGCAGAACTAAAATCTTCTGTCTTCCAGGGTGTGTAAAGACCTGCCTTCTGTTACTGAGGACTGATAGTGGGTTTAAATTTTTAAAATTTTTAAAAAATGAATTATGGATTCTAGGTCAAGAATAGGGCTGTGACGTGGCCTACTACACAAACTCAAAAAGGGGCAGCTCCAGAGGTGGTTCAGTTGTATCATTGCATCATTCATACTGAAATGCAGCCATTAATTGTTTTGTAATAGCAGTATCCTTTTTCAGGTGGTCAGAAGAGGAGCACATTACTTGCACACACTTACCTATATTTATCTCCAATTGCATAACTAGTAGATTAGAGATAATGAATTTTAAATGCGGAGATGAGTAGAAAATGCTGTGTTTATTATAGATAGAATGCATTGGGCTTTTAAGCATGCTTGAATATTCCTTCCTTTTATTCTCCAGTACCATTTCCAACTCAACCACCAACAACACCTTCAACACCACCTCCACCACCTACAATCCCACCTGCAAAAGAGGGTAAGTGCTGCATATGTGAATTTATAGTAATTTGAAGGTATTGGTGAAATGTTTTTCTGCAGTTTTCGACCTGTGGGGAGCGGATCTCAAAATGCATTTGCTACAGCTACACTGTTAAGACAGCTGGATTAAATTTAATGAGCCAAAAATATGACATGATTATTGTATTGTTGAAATTTGCTGAAAGGAGGGTTAATATATGTGAGATTTTCTTTTTCCAAAACTCCTAAACCATACATATTGTGCAATTGAAGCAGACATCCTAGGATAATTGAACTTCTAAAGCAACATGATTCCTTTAGGTGATGTTAAAAGTGTAGGCCATGTTCAGCCTCTTCTCTTTAAATGCGGACTTCCTTCTGTTATTATTTGAACATGGAGTGTTTCATACAGTGTCTCATAATATTTTTGTAAAAGGAACATTATTGTTGGAGACTGAGGATCAAATACATCAGGTTGAAGTCAGTGGACCAAACTGACATGTAGTAATTGAGAATTTAACCCATAAGCACAGGAAAAAAAACCACTTTGCATATGCTTATAACTGAATAGCAGCAGATGATGAGGGGTTTTTGTTATCCAAGGAGTAATCCACAGAAATGACAAATACAGGTATGTATCTTCCTGTCCCCTTCTCTGGATGTAGATAAACATTTTTCTTCAGAAGAAATATGTTGAAATACATAATTTGCTTTGAGACAGTTTGTTTCTGACCCCAAGCAGTAGATTTGGATTCTGTGGAATGTTGAAGGTTCCCAGTTCCCATGAAAAAGTGAGCAACTTGTGTGAGCAAGTGTACAGCACTTGCAGGCCATTTTGCACAAAAACATGCTAGAATAAGATGAGATGGGTGAAACCTGCATTTCTCCTACATAGTGCAGTTGAAGTGCATTAGATACTACAAAACTTGGGGTAACTTTCTGAGTGGATGATTTCGTCTCTGGGAACCTCCACAGCTGAGATTTTCTAACCTTTCTAACTTACTTGTGTCATGTTAGGAATCTGGCATTGTGTAAGTTCATGTGTGACTTTCCTTAAAAACCTAAATAAAAATAAAAATGGCTAGCCAGACTTTAAAGAAACATGATGGCCTTGAAGTGTATTCTGTATAGGATCCGTCAGTGCAGACAATTCACCCCCTGCAGAGCTCAGCTGGTTCTACACCTGCACTGAAGTCAATGCCAGCAGGTCTGTTTGCTAAAACGTTCTTAACTAACATTAAACAGGAGCTTTTCATGACAGCTGCATTTTCTTAAGTGATTTATGAGATTTCTTGAGTTGAGGCATTGCTCTAATTCCAAAATACTTGCTTTTCTTTCCCAGTGTGCAAAGCAGCCAAAGCTGACTTGGCGTTCCTGGTGGATGGGTCGTGGAGTATCGGAGATGACAATTTCAATAAAATAATAAGCTTTCTCTATAGCACTGTTGGAGCTTTGGATAAGATTGGTCCTGATGGAACACAGGTACTCAACACGTAAAGAAAAGGGGGTCACATGGACTTGGCAGGGTATTTTCAGACTTGGACCAGAAGTGAAAGGAATCAAAAAGTAACTGACATAATTTCATAGATCTTGTGAAAATATAAACTGCTTAAGGACAGTATCTTTTTTCAATATCTTTTTATGTACACCATATGGTAAAACTCATTATATGAATTTTGATAGCATGAAGGCTAATTATCATTTCAATCTCCTCTAAACCACTCTAATGACAATTACATTGTGATAGTGTTTTTGGTATTGGTACTCACTATGGTGTTTATTTCTAAATAAACTAAAAATGGCATTGGTAGGGGAAAGTAAAGGTTCTTTTATTTACAATCACATGCTCTACATAATCTACAGTGCTTGAAATAAAATACAGTATTTACAATGATTATTCTATATATGTATTTGTTTAGACAGATGTTTGAATCTGCTCCAGAACAAATTATTGGCAAATATATTACTGTTTCAAGTGTTACCTATATAATATGTGGTTTGGGAGTGCATTTGAAATGTATTTTAACTTTTAAAAACCCCAAAGAACACTTAGTTTTTACTATTTTCCCAGAATACATACCATGGTGCTTCACAAACTTAGGCACAAGCTTAAGCATGATAGCTCCTTTTAAATCAGGGGCACCACTTACAGAATATGAAATTCAATGTATGCTTTGTGAGTTGCAGGGGTTTAGTGTATAGTATTGAAACACAGGATCTGAATTCCTGTAGCATCATATTTGAGAGAGGCAATATTTCAGAATATGTTCTTGAATCTTTCTATTACTTGCTTCAGCCTTGCTCCCTAGCTTAAGTTACATATGTGCAGCTATTAATTTGTGGAGACTGGATAAAGTTCCTGCAGTTGTGTGTATGAATAACTGTACACGTGTGAGCAGCTGTAACCAGGATTTTGCTTTGGGGCTTGTTGAGAGTACTTTGCCAAAGAGGGTATTACTTTTCTCATCCTGTTTGCTGCAAACTGAAACCAGAAAGTGTTAGATGGTTGCCAAGGTTGCAGAGAGTAAAATTAAACTTTATTTAGTGAAAGCTTTCTTAAGAAGAAAAAAAATCTGGCTTCAACTGAAGGATGAAGCAAAGTTACAAGATAAATCCTTGTTTTAAATGCACAGATTGAATTACTTTTTGATTATGCACTGGGTGGTGCTTTTGTAATTAACATCTTCTGTATGCACAGGTGGCAATAATTCAATTTAGTGATGATCCCAGGACAGAATTTAAATTGAATGCATACAAAACAAAAGAGACTCTTCTTGAAGCTATTCAGCGAATAGCCTACAAAGGAGGAAATACAAAAACAGGTGAGAAAAGTCATGATTGTGATGTGGATTGTTTCCTGCTACTCTCTCTGAGGGATTTCTATCCCATTAGCTGAGTGGTTTAATTAATCAGTGCAAACCCAGTGAGAACAGGCTATCTCCTCACTGGAGATGGAAGCTTGGGCACTGAAATTAGAAAGTCTTTGCAATCTGTAGTTTACTCTTCAGCCCTTACTGATGCATATTCACCCCACTGACCAACAGTGATGGCAAGGATCAGGGAGGTGGGGTAAGAGGCAGCCGGGCAAAAGGAGATGAGTGTGGGGATAGTGGAAGGTGGAATGGGGAGTAATACAAAGTCAGCTTGGCAAGTGAATAGAAAAGTGGGAGGGAAGAGAGGGTGAGATGGAGCTTGCAGAGCATGTCAAAAACTGGACAGAGTGGAGTGTCTGTTTGGTTATGGACAGTTATGCCTCAGTGGGATGTTTAAGACTGAGATGGGGGAAGATGTCTGTTCACTGAATGAGGTTGCATTTTAATTAATCCCTTAGGAGAGCTTTCTGATGTGAAGAAATTAAAGATGAGTGCTGAAAGGGTTAAAGTCTGTTTTAGTTGAAAACCATATGTTTTATTATTTTCAGACTGCACAGAAATTTCTTGCAGCTGTTGCATTGCATCCAGTGTCAGTATTATCAAAATAACACGTTTTCCATTTACTACAATGGCACTCTCAGTTGTTACGTGGACTGGGCCCTACGATCCAGAAAAGAAAGGTTTTGTTATCTCTAACCCAGCCGGCAGCTGAATACCACACACATCGCTCACTCACTGCCCGCCCCTGTCCCTGGTGGGATGGGGAGAAGAATCAGAAAAGGGTAAAAGCTGTGGGCTGAGATAAGAACAGTTTAATAATTGAAATAAAGTAAAATATAATGATAATAGTAGTAATGAAAAGGGAGATAACAAAAAGAGAGAGTGGAATGAAACCCCAAATAAAACAAGTGATGCACAGTACAGTTGCTTACTGACTGCTGACCGATGCCCAGCCCATCTGAGCAGTGATTGTCCCCTCCTGGCCAGCTCCCCTAGTTTATATACTAGATATGATGTTTTATGGTATGAAATAGCCCTTTGGCCAGTTCAGGTCAGCTGTCCTGGCCATGCTCTTCTCTAGTCTTCTGATGCAGCTCCTCACTGATAGAGCATGAGACAGTGAAAAGGCCTTGACTCAGGGTGAGCACTGCTTAGCCACAGCCAAAACATCTGTGTGTTATCAACATTATCTTCACACTGAATCCAAAGCACAGCACCCTACCAACAAGTAAGAAGAAATTTTATTTTATTCCAGCTGAAACCAGGACACCCACACATTTAATATTCTTGATATTTGCCTTCTGCATGGAAAAATGGATGGCTGAAGCCATCAAATTTTCAAAGGTTAGGGTCAAAATTACACTTTTATAAATCCTGATTTTAATAACTACAGAATGCAGACTACCCAGGATCCAGCAGATTTCTCTTTTTATTTATGTCTAACATATGAGAAGCCAGTAGAAATTTGATTTATATTCAGTGAAAGTATGTTGTCAATTTTTGTGTTTCAGGCAAAGCCATTAAACATGCAAGAGAAGTCTTGTTTACTGGAGAGGCAGGCATGAGAAGGGGCATTCCAAAGGTTTTGGTTGTCATTACTGATGGGCGATCACAGGATGATGTGAACAAAGTCTCCAGAGAAATGCAACTAGATGGTAAAATGTGTAGTTTGAAGAACTACTCACATTTCCTTTTCTTTCCTCATTAATTCTATCTGTTTAAGTGTGGGCTTGAGATAAGGATAACTTTTCCTCCAGGAAGATTTTCAAGTCTAAAGACAACAGCAATTGCTGAGAAAGACAGAATAACATTAGGATATGGTTAGATTTTGGATATATTTGGTGATTAATGGCATCGTTTTTAATTTTGGCAGCAGTGCTTAAATCATGTGGTAGTCAGTGGAATTGCTCCCAGGATCAAGAATTTGGGGAATATTATCCTGAGAATCTGGGTTGTCATCTATAAAGTGTAGTCTTGTGGTTATGAGCAAAAATTTTTTTTTCTATACAACACAAATATACTTTGAAAATTCTTTCATGTGTTCTTTTACTGTTTCTGGTCTGCTCTCATGTTACACTAATTTAGAATTTTATTAATTAAGAATTTTTTATTAATTAAGAATTTTTTTAAAGAATCAATTTTAGAGCTTTAAGCAGCCATACCATGTTGTGAGTCCAAGAACTGTGTTAACTGGAGTAGAGGTTTGTATCAAAACCCAAAGGGTACAGTATGTCACATGGAACAAAACTACAGGTTGGAAGAAAAAAAGCTACCTTCCTATTAATGTGAAGCAACCTAAGAAATTACATTTGTACTTACAGCTTTGACAGCTGTGAAGTTCCTGGGGTGTATCACTGATCCCCGAAACCCAGCGTGGTCGTCCAGCTTGGCTGCCTATTGTGTTGCTAGATGCTGAGAGTAGTGCCTTCATAAATAAAGCATATCACAAAATAGTAGAGTTTGCATAACTTGTTTTAAGTAGCAGTCAAGCAGCCCCTGTGCTTGTGAATAAATTGGAGACTATGTCTAAGCTGAGCAAAAATTGTTTAGCTCTCAGGTAAGTCTTGCAGTTGCGTTATTGACTATTAGACTGGCAGTGACCTTGAGAGGGTGTGAAAGTTCGGGTTGGCTCTCTGCCAACAGCCAAACCTCACAAGAAAGATTCCCCTCTCCCGAAACGGCAAAAAGCAGCAAGAGAAAATTGAAGGAATATATATATATTTACATATATTAAATTTATATACTAGGCACAAC
>VXBX01000768.1:880231-907626 GCA_013400415.1 Scytalopus superciliaris | reverse complement strand
AAGGCCTACAAAAAACAACCCATCACAGAGGGGATGACATATTGTGAGGGTTCAGTTGCTGACTGGGATGTGTCACCTTGGCAAATGACTCCCCCTCTGCATTTGCCTTTTGAGTGTGCTGTGCAATGAGGGGCCTGATAGGTTGGAGCAGGTACTGACTTGTGTTTATGGCAGCGACCGGCATGAAGAGATGCTGATCTTGGATGAGACAGGAAGATGTTGTTGTAATTTTTTAAGTCAAAGTTTTTTTATGTTAAAAGCTCTGCAGAAGGTGATGAATGCCCGTGGGCTTCAGGCAAACTTAAAGGCAATACGGCTTGATTGGGGTAAATTTGGGACTGAGACATACAAGAACAGTATGTCCATTCACTGGATTCAGCCTGATGTAGAGAGGTTTTTTTCCTTCGTCTTTTATAGAAAGGAAAATGTTGAACAACTTTTAGCTGTTTTCCTGCTCCTGAAACGTATAGGATGCAATTTCCATTTCATTTAAATCTTTGAAGTCAGGCTTAAATTTCGAAATATATTAATACTGAATATATAGAACAGATTCAGCCAGTGCAGTTAAGTTACTGATGAAATGAGAATGCATTTATTTCAGTGTTCACTCATGAGGAAACAGTGGCTTGAAATCTTATGTATATATATAAATATATACAACAGAAAAAAATCTGTAAAGAACCTACAGGAAATTAATTTCCTTGCTTTGTATTTATTATATACTTGATACATGGATATTTTTTTGTGTAGGAAAGCATTTAACCAGACGCTAAAACTTTAAAGTGCTGAGTAGTCTTAGATATCTTCAAGAAAATGCTTAAGGTTTAACTTTAATTAACTAAGTATAAATAGCAAAAAGAAATGTTTCACAGAGAACATATTAACTTTATTTTAGATTACATACGTGAATTTCCTTATACTGTAAGATAGTCATAAAATGTCCACCTTTGTATTTAATCAGGAAAGGAGCCAGTGCAAATACAGTTGTGTTCATACTTTATTCCACTCTCTAAATGAATGACTCACAAGAATGTTCTTTTTTGTTTTACAGGTTTCAGCTTTTTTGCTATTGGCGTAGCTGACGCCGACTATTCAGAGTTAGTGAATATTGGCAGCAAGCCCAGCGAAAGACATGTCTTCTTTGTGGATGATTTTGATGCCTTTACAAAGATTGAAGATGAGCTGATCACTTTTGTTTGTGAAACTGCATCAGCAAGTTAGCCATTTTGATTTATGTTTGCTTCTAAAATAACTGCTAAATACTGAGGGGTTTATAACTAATATTTTTTTTATTATGAGGTATTCCTGATATTTTAAGTATCATTTACTGTGGATATTCTAATGTTATTTCCATAAAAGATTAAGGAAATGACGGTGTTGTGACTTCAAAATAATTAATGGCTGTTTGCTATAAATAGAGAATGCAGCCACTGGTTGTCAAAAATTTATTTAAGATGTGAAACAATTCAGAATCATAAAAGGTTAATATTTTATTTCCTGGGGTACTTTAACCCTCTGTAAGAGTACAGTTACCTACATTCATTATTATTCAAGTCACATGTTTAATTTATCAATGGAGAGCAAATCATTCATGTTTGTATTATGAGAGAAAGTAGATGAGTTGTAGCCTAAGAAAAAGCATAAAACATACCCAAACTCTGAAATCTCTGAAAAAGCCACACTTCAGTCTCTTTATGAAAATTAAGGGAAATACATTCAAGAGCAACACCTAATGGTTAGAGGTCAATAATTCACATGTTTTTAGGTGTGTGTCCATAATATATTTCCTTGTATATAAGCCAGGAAGTTGGCAGTGCACAGCTGATGTGAATGATGTGTCGTTGTGAGGAGTCCTTGTGCACAGGGCAGTGAGTTATCATGAGACTGGGAGTTAGCAGAGCTGGTAAGCACAAAAAATGCTGCTTGTGAACCATCAGTTCTGAGATTTTGACCATAAACACTACTTTCAATAGTAAAGAGAATGTTGAACTTGAGAATACTAAACAGTAGTATTTATTGGTGACTTGTGCTTGTATTCTAAAAGCGATTTTCAAATATGAGTATTCTGGGGTGCTATATTTGGTTGACATGCTGCTTCTAGACTTACTGATTTTCCAGGGCACCTTTTCTAAAAGAGATTAGTGTGTGTTCTTCCCTGCCAAAAGAAAAATATAAACCAGATTTACAAGTATTTTAAATGTGTGCATACATCTTAAGGACTGTGTGCAATTCTGGTCTCTTGCTCATGAAAACTGTTGTGGAGTTTGAAAAGGTACAGAGAATGCCAGCTGTAATAATTGAACCTCAGATGGGGTTATTCTGGAGAAGCTCACAAATAGAGAATTAGGGAACAGGTTAAAACCCAATATAAGACATACATTTTTCTTTTTATGCAGCAGGCAGTGGATTTGTTGCCTTTTTTCAACAAATATGAATTTGTTGAAGAGGTTGTGAAGGCAAGAAAGATTAGACAAATTCATGGACAAGAAATCCATAAGAGGATATTATATGGAAAACACAGGGATGTACCCCTTAGCATCTTTGCTACAACCCTTGTGGATCCTGAGGAGTATCAGCTGAATGGAGTGGCCAGGTGGCCAGGCTTGCATGCCCTGCCTAAACAGCATCTCCTTTTGCTGCTGTTGGGGATAAAGTACTGGGTACAAGGCTGAGTGCATTAGTGTTCTGACCAAGTGGGACATCTCTTGTAACCTTAAATATATCTTTTCTTCTTTTCCAGCCTGCCCATTGGTAGTTAAAGATGGCAATAATTTTGCAGGTACAATCTTTTTGTGTTCATTTTTGTTTCTGATTTATGAAATCATTTTCATTACATGATTTTCACAATATTAGACAATAAATTTCCCTTCATACTAATAGGTATTTAACAATTGGTGAAATAAACTCTATGATACAATTGGCTTTGACCTTTTTTTGTTTACTGTAATGCAATATTAATTTAAATTAATAAAATAAATGCTTTGATACCTTTCAGGATTTAAAATGATGGAAATGTTTGGTTTGGTTGAAAAGGAGTTTTCAGCTGTGGAAGGGGTCTCAATGGAACCTGGTACATTTAATGTTTACCCATGTTACAGACTGCACAAGGATGCCCTGGTATCACAACCTACCAAGTATGTATTAACCTATAAACACTCAAAAAACCACATGAAATAACTTTTTAAAGCAGGCAATTATTAATTTCAGGGACTAATATTTTTAAGTCAGAAGGGCAGAGGCACTAATGTATATCTGTGTTATACTGATGAATAGGAAAAGTGTTTGGTGTCCTGAGTCCTCAGTCAGTTTCATTCAAAAACAACAATTGTAGGTAGAAGCAGGTAAGCCCACTGTCTATCTTGGGTTTCCCACAGGAGCCAGTGTCAGGTTTGTGCCAGTGTAGCACCAACCAATTTCATGCAGGGATACGTCTGGGCAGATTCCAGTATGTAGTACCTTGTGAAAGATGCCTCTGGAATGCAAGTTGAAGTCTCATGAAGTTCAGAATGTCTTTAAAAGGGGGGGGTCAGGATGAGAACCTGCCTTAGCTGTCCTTGGTCACTTTTATGTCAGTCTTTTCATTGATTACAAAGGAAGATTATCCCCTTATGATGAAGTGAGTCTGTGTGAACACCATCTAGTACCTTGCTGGGAGGCAGGACACGTTTTGGTAACAAGAACCATATCATGGGAGAGTTATGGAGGAGGCAATGAGGAACCCTCCCATTGAACTTTTACAGTCATTCCTCAGAGAGGGAGTGATGGAAACTCTTTGTTTCTACTATGAATAGTGTGTATGTTGTGTTTGGTCGCTCTCAGTCCAGTCCCCCACTTCATATTAAGTGGCATCAGAGAAAAGCAGTGGCTCTGCTGGACTACACATGGGAAGATGTAACAAGTACTCTTTAGCTGAGATAAATAAGAAAGAAAAACAGTGAGAAATTACTTTGAAGGTTTATATTAGATATCATCTCAGTCTTTTTGTGTGATTATCCTGTTGTGTCCCAGATGGAGCTATACTTCTTGGGGCTGTTTCACATTCTCCATGTTTTGTTTTCTCCTGGGCCTAGATGGACTGAGATGTCAAGGGATTAGCATTTCTCACTTCTTTTTACCTTTCTGCTTCTTTCTAATTGTATCTGCTGCATTTATATGCTATTCTCTAGCTGCCACCCCAGCCCAGTCTTACTGCTTCATAGGCTTTCATTCCTTTTCATGGTTCAGAGAACACCTTTCTCTTGGTGATCTACAGGTATGTCTGAATAATACCATTGGCTTTGTCGTCTCATTTATGCACTGAATGCCATTAATGTTATTCTCCTTTTTGAGCTCTGAATCCTCAAACCTTGTGTTTTATGTACCCTGCTTACTGAATTTTCTTTCATTCTTGTACAATGAACACACTGTAAGGTTTTATTCTCCTACCTTTTTTTTTTTCTTTTGTATGGGAAGCGGGCAGTGTAACATCACATTTGATGATATACTGACACTGTACAGAATGTATCACATTTAATTCCCTTTTCAGCATGATTTACATCTATAGGTCTTATATGTTCCAAAAACACTTGCGAAGGAATGGGTCATATTTGGGGAAAAGAAGTTATTTAAATAACCTCTTCAGGCTTCTTTCAGATCCCTTTGCTATGATTTTAAGGAATTAGATTAATTAACATTTAAAATACAGTCAGCTGTCTCAGACGCTTGTCAAAATTTCCCACTTTGACAAGAAAAGGCTAAGTTAAACTGAAAGTACTAAATAACAAATTTTTGAAAATTACGTAAAATAACGTACTTCTTTTGTATCAAAAACTTCTCCTTTCTGCAAAAATTCTAGAAAACCACATTGTATTTCTGTACGTGCTCTGTTTTGACTTCATTTTCTTACGTATTGGCTTTGAAATGTATAAACTTCTTTCGCTACATTTTACAGAGCTTCATGTAACAATCTATCACTCCTAATTTTAATCCATTTGTAATGGTTTAATGACAAGAGACATGTCTATTGATATTGGTCTTCCAAGCAATTACCATTTTCATTGTCTGTTAAATCAGACAGCTGCAAAGGTCTTGAGAGTAGCTACTGTTTTTTAAAAGGTTTTAATATAATTAATTTTAGCTTTACTTCCAACTGACCTCTGATTTGATCTTCAAATTAAAAAGTGTTAATAATTAAGGACAATTTTGTAAATTTCAAGGAAAACAATAACTTCACCTTTCTTCATAAGTATTCTTTTAGTTGTTATCAAGTTGAATGGATTTTGTAAATACTTATTCATATCACTTCTCAGTGTTGATTTCTAAAGAAATACACGGAGTAATAAAAAGCATGTCAGGTGAACGACTGGTGAGTAAATCACCAGATTGAATGTTGTTTCAGTTTAAAAGACATTATTTCTCTTACAGGTATTTGCATCCTGAAGGTCTCCCTTCTGATTACACTATCACGTTTCTCTTCCGTATTCTCCCTGACACACCTGAGGAGCCGTTTGCTCTTTGGGAGATTCTGAATGAAGGATATGAACCATTGGTGGGAGTTATTTTAGACAGTATGTATTTTGTGTCTTATTATTGACTTTAACTGTACGAATGATTCATTCTGTGTACCCAAATCTGGAAGGTGGTAGTCTCTAATGCTTGGATTTTAGATTCAACTTAACTGAGTTTAATCTGGAGTTAGAGTCAAATTTTGAGTTAACTACGTTAAACTAGGATGAATGATGCTGAAATCAAAAGAGATGTAATAGATGTAATTTGATGTGAGGTACTAATTTGCTTTTAAAATTTCCAATGCTCTGAATCTATCTTGAGTAAGACTCTAACAGAGTCTATCTAGATATATGCCAGTGGTAAGCAAGTATGGTATATGCAGAGGCAATGCAGTCTGGTGGATAGCAGACTTAGAGTCATAAACCACTGGTGGCTCTTCATCTCTACTTGATTTGACTTCTACAACTGTAAAACAGGGTTTATAATTTAGAAGGTTTCCATATTTACTGTTAAAAAGATGAAGATGCTCTGATAGCTGTTATTCATAGCTGCCAGTATGTCACAGTGAAATAGATGGGAATTAGGCATTTGATTAGCTTGAGGCTGTGTTTTTCTTGTCCAAGTCCCACAGAGAAGTGGTGGGAGAATAGGACCAGGTAGACATGGGTGGAGTAGACTCACAAGTATTAGCCCATCCTTCCTGTCAAACTGGGAAAAAGCATTGCTCTGATATAACTTGTTTCTTCCAGGTCAGTATATTGCTTATGAATGTGTTTTACTAACATTTGGGCTGTCATCTTTGGTGTGCTTTGTTATACACAAAATTGACCTTTCAAATCTTGTATCAGGCCTTTTCTTTAACACAGAATCTTTAATTTCTGTCTCATACAGATGGTGGTAAAACTCTGACTTTCTTTAACTACGACTACAAAGGAGATTTTCAAACTGTGACTTTTGAAGGTCCTGAAATAAGGAAGATATTTTATGGGAGTTTTCATAAGGTTGGTAATGGTAATTGGAAAAAAAGCACTCTGAATAAAGGTTTGGGAGTTTTTCAAGTTTTGAAGTCATATTCCACTAAGTCCACTGGTGCAAAAAGAAGTGCATTTTGGATCACTTACCTTACTGTCATAAGTCTCTTTGCAATATTGGATTAATGTTAAACATATCACAGTTTTTATCATGAAGCTGATGTGTTCAATTTTCATCTCATGCTTTGTGCCTGTATTTTAGAGTTCATTTAAAAACATTTGCCTTTGAAAGTAATTTAGAAATAAATTGACATTTCCTTTTAAGATTTGGTTTAATGCCCAGAAAAAAAATAAATCCTTTTTTCATCAGAATTAAGATTTTTAAACATATTTTAAGGGCTATGCCATACTGAACTTTTCTTGGCTGTTAGAGGACTTGTAATGTCCTTTCTGAAAGTAGTGCTGGGATTGTAGCACATATTTGTTGGGAAGGATGCTTTTGTTGTTCACTTTTATTCCTGATGTTTGTACCTTTCCTAAACAATCAAACAAAACCAAACAAACAAAAAAACCCCAAACAAGCTAAAGAGACTGAATTAAGGGATAGTATTTACAGAGTTTAGCTTTTCTGTACTTCCTTTTCAGTCAATTCAACAAGAAAGGGTCAGAGCTGGCATACAATTCTGACTCTCTTAACTTGTAGTTCAGAGGAATACATGAGGCTCTAGCAAATTATCTTAAGCATTTTTCTGAGTTTTGAATGACGGCTCTTGTAACGCGAGTTTGAAAAGTGCAAGCAAGGCAGATTCATAGTAACTCTTCAGCTATTTAGTTACAGCCAAACCTGCAGCAAAGCAGCTCCTTTGGGGCCTTTTCTCAGCTTGGGCTCCAGGCTCCTTGTAGTGTAGCAATATAGAGAAGATACGACATTGTACCTGCTGTTTATCTGGTCTTCTCCCACCCCAACCCCATCCCCAAACTGTTCTCTCCTTTGCTTAGCTGAGTGTTTGCCCATGACAGGACAGTTGTAGGTAGTCCTCTCTGCTGGGAGTGTCTTTGCTGCATCTGAAGGGATCACGGAGTGTGATGGAGGCAGAGGGAAGGAACTTGGTCACTGAGCTCTGCTTTTCTCTACTGCATGTGATGTGATTCAATTTTTTCAGTGTAAAAACTTCACCATGACAGCTTTTGCTGTGTGGTTAATGTATAGTTTACAAACCAAATTTTACTGCTTGGTTTTTGGCTTATGCAAGTGGCTGTCTATAAAGGATGTATTGGTGAAACCCAGTGCTCTATAGGAGGATCATACAAGGTCCAGGAATTATTACTGACCACATAAATCAAGGGTACTATGGGATCTGAGTCGTATATGAACATTGTGTAGATCTTTTATTGGGGATAAATTATTTTCTTAATGAATAAATTAAGTAAGTTGACAATTTGTATGCAGCTATTCCATAAGTAGAAAAATAAACTAAATTCCTTAAACAGTTTAGAATCACAGACTAACTCAGGTTAGAAGGGACCTCTAGAGGTCATCTAGCTTATTTACTATGAATTATTGTATGAGTTTCATTAGCAAACCTGGAGTTAGGAGCTCATTTCAAAAAATGCGCCCCTTTTCCCAGGAAAGAGCACATATATCCCATAACCTCCTTTGAATGTTAAAGCATCTTTTCTTTTGCTTAGCTGCATGTTGTTATCAGCAAGACTACAGCCAAGATAATTATTGACTGCAAGCAAGTGAGTGAGAAGACCATTAATGCAGCAGGGAACATTAGTTCTGATGGCATAGAAGTGCTGGGGAGAATGGTGAGATCCAGAGGACCAAGAGACAACTCTGCACCAGTGAGTGGAACAATTGCAGTTCTTTAAAACTGGTTTGGCACAGATGGTCCCCAGAAGCTCCCATCTTAACATATCTAGCTCTTTATAAAGTAAATTTTAAATGAGAAAGATCTCCCCTGAAAGATTATGCACTCTTTCATTCCTCTGAAATTATTCTCCTAGAAGCAGTAATTAATTATTCTTTTTGCATGACAACCAATGGGAATTTTTCCATTTTGTTTCAGATGTTCTACAGGAGATTTTTTGGGGGTTTCTGACTTTTTTCGTTGTGTAGTACTGTTCACTAATTTTCTTTGAACTTTCTTGACCCTAGAATGAAGTTAGCAGAGAATGGGAACCTTGAACTCAAGGCTTGATTTGAATAGCAATGAGGTTTCAAAAATGTATTTACTTGTTACTATATGAAAATACTCTTGTTTAGTAAAAAATAAGCCCTCATAATATATCTCTGTACAAAAAGGAAAATAAAAGGGCTTTTAGGCCTCAAACTTATGGGTAATTATATGAAGCCTGTAAAGACAATTACATAGAGAAAGCCTTGTGGTCACATTTCAATAGAAACAGAAAACGGCAGACTTAGGAAATCTTGGAATTAGAGAAGGCTTTGTAAAGAAGTGGAAAGAAATGGTGTCTTTTGTTAGAACCTAGGAGTCTATAAAAGTCAGACTGCCCACTCACTGAAAAATTTGATTTTGTTCAAGTGAACTGTAAAAACTCATGTAAGACTAAAAATATGTAGCTGAAGATGAAAATTCTTTGTTCTATAGTAGTGTTCAGCTGTCTTTGGGTATTACAATGTGTACCAAATTACGAGCAAGTCATGTAAACACCCAAATACCATTCTTTAAAGTCTACGTTCTGCACAGTTTATTACTATTGAGTAGAATTTGTGTGAAAGTCACATTTAAGGCATGAATGAGTTGGTTTCCTACTCCAAAAATTGAAGGACATCAAAGAACTCCAGTAGGAGGCAGGATAGAGGTTCTTTATACATCAGGTAGTAGATAAGTAGATCTCTTAGTTTTAGAGATGCTTATTACATAAAACAAAAACAAGGAGGCAGTTCTTATGGAATAAAATTGTGGATGTTTTGTTCTAAATGTATTCACATGGAACAGTTTAGCATTGTTGGAATGTTTTTAGTCTGTTTTTTAATTAAATGAATATACAGTGCAATCACCTGAATTTTGCCAAACATTTCAATTTTGAGGGAATATAATTGTACTGGTGTTTTTTTCTCAATGATGCATATGGTGTGCAATAGTAAAATGAAAAAGCAGAAATAGTGATAGATAGGACAAAAAGGGGGTTATTCTAAATGTGCCCAACCCTTTTAACATCCCTGAATAGTGAAGCTACTCTGGATTAGAATTTCAGCTAGCCAGAGCAATGAAACCTGACTGTGACATGCAGCAAGTAATGTTTTTTATTCCTTCAGTGGGATTTAATGAAAAGTCCAGCTTTAAAAGATTATTTGGAATTTACAAACATTATTGTTATTTCCTCCTCTTTTAAATTTATCTTTTTTGCCTCGTGTATCTATACTGTTAAAAAAGTAATGCCTAATGTAGTCTGCTGTTGAAAAACCTTTGCAGAGCTGTAGCCTTGTTAGATGAGGACAGGTAGACTTTTCCATCCTGATTCTGCTTGGAGGGCTGGATATTTAGAGAGCAAAATCACTGTGAATACAGAGAATTACAAATAAATGTTTAACAGTAACAAAGAAAGCTTTGTTTTATTATTTAGCTTGAGTCAGAGCAACCCACATAATATTTTAAAATGAGAAAACCAAGTCATTCAGCATTTTGTTAGTGAATACATCAGTTCAGAAAATGTCTGTTTGCTCTTTAATTTACACCAACATAATTTATTGCTATGGATCTCTAGATTGTCTAGTGCAGAGCAAATGAATGCAGATACATACCTGTGTGGGACTGTATAAATTCAGCCAATACTGTCAGCTTTCCATTATTCAGAAGAACAGAATAGCTTGGGATGGACTGAGTTATGAAAAGAAATGGCAATATGACTGAACTTCTGAACCTAAGCTGCTCTCTGCACAACCAGCTCAGGTGTTGCTGCACCCCTTTCTGGGATATCTCATTTGCTTAAGTACAGCATCATGGAAATGCCTGGGGTCACTCCAAATCCCAGAGCAGTGTGTTCATGCATGTTCACTGCTGTGCACAAGGCAATGAGTCCTCCTGGAGTGGGTATCTGAGGGGTGTGTGGCAAAGAGGGAGGCATCTAAGTGGCTCTACATGCAGCCAGCTTACATTTGACACAGACTTGCTGGACTCAGGGTGGATCTCTGTGGAGCCAAACTAAGGGTCGAAAAGCTGCCTTCCTGTTGCACTTCTGCTCTCTGAGGTGTTTAGCATGGAGCCAGCTCGTGTGTGTCTGCATCTGTAATACAGCAAATCTAGAAACCAGCTAATCTTCTTCTCTAGTGAGAAGAATGTCTATTTATGTGAAAATGTACTTTTCTTCAAAATATCGTACTTGACCTATATAAGAAAAATAATGTGGCAAAACCAAAGGTGCACATATGTAGTCAATTTTAACAGATTTAGAAGCAATGCAGTTTTAAGAAGCCTTTAAATTCATTCCTCTGTTCTGGTCTTAAAATAATGCCACTGAAAATAATAATGGAAGCAAAACCAAGCAGAGTTCTATCTCTAGGAGCTCCTTGATTTTTTTAACATGTGGGGTTAATTTAATGGGATGTTCTGTTCCATTCCCCAATCCCATTCAATATGCACAAAAACAAGGCATGGAAAAAGAATAGAAATAGTAACAGAAGCTTCATCTCTTTAGACCCTTTTGTTCAGTCAAGGCTGTAAAGGAGAGAATTCATTTTACCATTGAGTCCTGTTTAGTATATTGTTTCTGAATATCTAGCAGCCACTATTTTTAGCAAATGTGTGTGTTCTTGTAGATGAAATTCTTGTCCAAACCATGTTCTGAGACCTGTGATGGGAATTTTCTTTTCTGCCCAATGTTTTCTCGTGTTTTACCATCATTAGACTATCATGGCTGGGGGATAATATGGATAGGAGAGGGCATATTCTAAAATAAAATTAAACTGGAAAAAATGTAAGTACTATTTGTGTCTCAGCTTCAGTGTAAGTAATAGGCTTTAGAAGCCCTTGTCCCAGATAAAATCTGATCAGCATACTGGTGGCTTAAGAGCAATTATTCAGTTTTGAGAAGCTGAGCATTCTTTTGCCTGTCTCTTGATGCCTCCTTTCCTATAAAAAAAACATATTGGGAGGCACCATTGGGCAAAATCAGGAATTTAATCAAGGAGTGGTGGATAATCCAAAAAATCTGTGCAGCAACCTTGAACAGCTTGCTCAATTCATGTAAAGTCTGATATTTCAGATGACTTGGTTAGAACACACATTTGGTAAAAGCAATGATTTACTGTTTAAGTGAGGTATTTGTGGCTCGCTGCTCAGAGTCAATAGCCTTTCCTCTGCCTAATCTGAGTGCTTAAATCAAGGTAGCCTTGCTTGCTGATGACTCTATTCTGCACTGATCTGACACCTAACAGTCATTCTGTACATCACCCTTGTTTTGAAACAGCTGCAGTTACAGATGTTTGACATTGTTTGTGCTACCTCATGGGCCAATCGAGACAAATGCTGTGAGCTTCCTGGCTTGGTAAGAAACCTTTTTCAGTAACTGTAGAATTTACCTTTTCCCTTTATTGAGACAAATGTTTTAGTGGAAATGGATGGTTAAGTGTTTTCAAAAAAAGCCCAACTCTGCTTGGGTTATTTGTCCTGCTGAAAGTCAATGAGATATATGTTTCTAAATCAAGTAGGTGTTTTTGAGGCATTCACACAGTACTTAGACTCATAAAATTGCTATCTTCTGAAGTTTTGGACATCATTCTTCTCCTGTCTTAATATTTCCTTAGAGAGATGAGGAAAACTGCCCTGCCCTTCCTCATGCTTGTTCCTGTTCAGAAGCCAATAAGGGTCCTCTTGGACCTCCTGGACCACCGGTAAGGTTTTCTTTAGGTTTTTAGTGAACTGTACTAAATAGTCCACTGGCTACCCTTTCCCCAAAACATGTGAATATAATGCCATTGTAAAACTAGTAAGGTCAAATTAGGATTTTAAGTGTTGGTAAAGAGATAGAATTATATTCAATTTATAGCAAAGTTGCCAAGTATTATGCTGTAAAAAACCTTCTGCCCAGTAAGTCAGTCAAATTTTTAGTGGTTTAATCAAGACCTGAAGCAGCTGGGTATTCTTCAGACTTCAAACTCTGTTACCTGTCTGTAGCATTAGTAGATATGTCATGGTTAGTGCCACTTATTTTCAAATTTTTAATCACCTGCTATCTGTGTACTGTAATATATGCATATTAAATGTAGCTTGGAGTTTACCTTTTGAAATGCTCAGTTTACAGTATTCCTATGAATTAAAGATACGGGGTATGACAATTTCAGTTGTGTAGTATGTGATGAAAGGAGACTTTTTTTTGTCTTAAAAGCCCTACCTAAATGCAATACTATTGGAAAACACAACTGAAAGGGCAGGTTCCTCTGAGACAGAGAGGTTTGAGGCAGAGAGGTACCCAAAAGCCCTGAAGGAAAGAGGGAATGAAATGATTTGCCTTTGATGAAAGCAGAATTGAAATTTTTTCCAGCTTGCCAGTGAATGATGAAAAGCACACTGGCACAACTTCTACCTTTACTTTGTGATGTTCTTTTGATAGCACTCATTAAGTGTTTACACTGTAAATGTTCAGGGTGTATCTAACTTCCTCGAGTAAGCAGTGGAACTAGATAGTCTCTTCTAGATGACAGTTATTTCATTTTCTTTCCAACTCAGTGTAATATCTTAGAAATACAGAATAAATCTCCTTTCTCCTTACTGACTTGTGGAAACTCAGATGATGTATAATGCAGGAGATACAGGTCACTAAATTTTGAGGACTCACTCTCACATCCCAAGGCTGATTTTTACAACTTAGAAAAGCTGCAGGCTCTGTTTTCAGTGGTCTGTTATTGGTTTGGTTTAACAAGAATCTTAACTGGGATATTTGTAGAATTATCATGTGTTTTTTCTTTTACAACCAGGTTGTTAAGTCTGAATGCACCTTAGGGCTGCTTGCTAAGTTAGTTTGAGATGAGACTCTCTTCTGAAAAGTTTGAACTGTGTGTTTCTCTGCTCATGTTGTGTCCTGTGTCCTCCAATGTTTCTGAAAATGTTAAAGTGCACAAATTACATGAGATACATGTTTAACAACAAAATTAACTTGCATATAAGGCATTCATGTAGTTGACGTTAGCAGACATTAATCCTACTACCAACTCAGAGGGTAATCTTTCTGCAAGAACTGTTCTTCAAGCTCTGGTACAAAAACCTGAAAAGGAATTCTGGAGAAAATTCACGGAAGAGATGTATCTTGAACAAGGAGAAATTGTTCTGTTCTCCTATTTAAATACAAGTTATAAATGAAGTATGGATTAAAGTTTTAATTTCTGTATCTTAGCATCCAATTAGTGTTCTGTGAAAAAGACAGTGAGATAATTCACATAAAAATGCCACTGACATTGAGTCATTTGACCACATTTCGCAGTAAAATGAAAAATGTTTGGAAATTATTTGACTGGAAGGATATGTATTACTATAGTTCAAAAGATATATGGATCAGGAATTGCTAAAGCTTAACCAGCAATAAAATTATGTACTTCTATATGTTACATTTAGGATTAACAATGTTTTGAGTAGCATAGTGCCATGAAAGAGGAGGCTTAAAATCAAGCAGAAAAATCCCTGCCAAGGCAGGCAAATAAGTGATTTTGGAACTCAGCCTGTTTTAAGTGATGCTTTTTTGCCAGACTGTTAGAAGGCATAGCTCTGGGAAAAAAAACAAGTAGGAGGCCTAAGAAGAGGCAGAGCAAAAGAATAAAGTCAGCGTTCATCTCTGCGCCAAGCAAAAGTCAGAAAGTCACGTGTGCTATGTCTGGTCAGCAGTGCTCCAAGTCATTAAAATGTCATGTGACTTTTCTCTAAGCCAGGGATTTTTCTGTTTAAGAGATCAGAATTCTACCATGTAGCCAGTTTTAGACATTAGGCTAAAAAGACTCCAAATGAAAGACTTCCATTTGTTTGGGATGGTAACTCTGGAAAGATTTTTTTAGGTTTTTAGGAAACAGGTCATTTTGGGTAAGAAAAAGTGTTGTTTAGAGTTAAGATTGTCTGGCAGTTTTCACTATGAGATACTGTTTTTATGCCTTCATCTTTGCCAGAATTTGATCCTACTGTCTGAAGTTCCCAACACAAAGTAAAAGTAAGGTATCACACAGAAGCGATGCCTGCATTTATAAGAAGTGCTGCAGAACTGAAGAAGGTGAAATAGACAAAAATATTGGAAGATTGCTGAAGTTTAATTGCAAGAAAAAGCTTTCAGTGCTTCATAGGTTTTTATTATTTAAAAGAAATAAGGAGATGTCTTGATAACAGTTGATTAAGAGCCATTTCTGGGGGAAAGCACTGGCTACTAAGAAGTTACTCAAAATAAGGGAAAAAAGCATAACAGGAATTTTTGGCTGGAAGAAGTGGCAGAAGAAATGAGAAATTTGAAATTAGTCACACAAGCTTAGTAGTGCTGAGGAATAACCACCAAAACAAGCTTATGAGAAAAAATGAGGGGGGTTCTTCTGATGTTTTCATCATAAATAAATGCTTTTCTGGAACTTGTGCAGCAAAGGTTACTGGGTTCAACACATGGATAAGTATACCAACTTCGGCATGAATCTGAAAGCATATGATTTAATGTCTCAGCATCAGCCCCTTTTTAAGTATATATTCTAAGTAAAAATGCAGTCTGTTTCTGAGAACAAAATGGGAGAAAACTGTGAATTTCTTTTTGTTAAGAAGTTGCAGTTATTGTGCTGAGGAATTTTTAATCTCAGAGAGAGTAATCTCAGGAGAAAGGCAGAGGCAGGAGAAAGGACAGAGGGAGCTACTGGGCTGGAATGCAGAAATATGAGTATCTGGAATTTTGGAACTGGCAGTTGGAATGTGGTTCTGTGGAGAGCGTGGGAGGAGATTTTAGGGTCAGTGTTGGCTATGGTGGAATGGATCGTGGCCATAGAGCTGTGGGAGGAAGCTGAGAGGGGTAGTGGAAAACTGCTGTGTGATCACACATATGAAGACCATATCATGGTACCTTTGCTGAAGAGCAAGAGTACTATGGTACTTCCAGACATTTCTGTTATTTGCACTGCTATTTAAAGTCTTATAAATACTACATATAAGGACATATTCTATTTTTGTGTCTTTAATTTAACTGCTGTTATTTTTGTAAGTACTTATTGTAGCCTCTATAGAATGCAATTCGGTTATGGTGTCTAGTTGTACAAGATCATTTTTGATACAAAGAAGGGCAAAATACCTGTATAGCTCATATTCCAATATATTAAGCAATATACTCATGTAGAGGAAGAGGGAACTTGATAGGAAAAAGAAAAAATAAATGCTGATGCTGTTGTAGAACAGAAAGCACATGCAGCATGGTTTTGGAAAACATATTCATGGCAGCCATCCATGGATATATGCTAGTCCAGTGTCTCAGATGATACTAATAAAAAAGGCAACAGTTGGCTAATAAATGATGAACAGATGTATGCATTACTGAAGAAAGCAAAAAAGAGTAAAATGGCCAAAAGAGTGTTTTACCTGAGAGTAGCTCTAAATTAAACCATGGTAGGTCTAGTAGATTCTGGAGTTGTCCTTGCTGAAAAATATTCCTCAGTCATTAGAATCACAGACCTGCTTAGGTTGGAAAAGACCTTTAAGATGATTGAGTCAAACTATTAACCCAGCTGTGCCAAGTTCACCACTCAACTATGTCCTCAAGTGCCACATCTACGCATCTTTTAAATACCTCCAGGGATGGTGACTCCATCACCTCCCTGGGCAATCTGTTTCAATTCCTGACAACCTTTTCCATGAAGAAATCTCTCTTAATATCCAATCTAAACCTTCCCCGATGCAGCTTGAAACCATTTCCTCATGTTCTGTCACTTGTTACCTGGGAGAAGAGACTGACCCCCACCTGGCCACAGCCTCCTTTCAGGCAGTTATAGAGAGCAATAATGTGCTCCCTTAGCCTCCTTTCCTCAAGGCGAAATACCCCCAGCTCCCTCAGCTGCTCCTCATAAGACTTGTGCTCCAGACCCTTCCTCAGCTCTGTTGCCCTTCTCTGGACATGTTCCAGCACCTCAATGTCCTCGTAGTGAGAGGCCTGGAACTGAACCCAGGATGTGAGGTGCAGCCTCACCAGTGCCAAGTACAGAGGGACAATCACTGCCCTGGTCCTGCTGACCACACTGGTTTTGATACAAACCAGAATGCTCTTGCTCTTTTTGGAAATTCACCCTTTAACAGTAAGATTTTGGTGAGAACACACTTATGTGCAGGAGGTTCCAGCAACTGGAAGGAAACCTGTGACCACATTTCCATCAGTATTGTAGCTTACAGTGCTATTTTGATGCTTACGTGGTGTGCATTCTTGGCTTTAGAAAGTAGTCACATCTGTGTTTAAATCTGTTCCTGTGTATGGCCATACTTAAGCATGTTCTCAGTTTAATTACCCAGTGGAGGGATATCGACAGGATATTTACTGATTCTTAAACGCTGATTCAGAAACAGGAAAAAACTGTTTGGACTTCTCTAGATTTCATTTTTATTTGAGACTTTTAGTTTTCAGTGATTCCTGTGCTTGTGCTTCACAGGGTGGTCCAGGTGTCAGAGGTGCCAAAGGTCATCGTGGTGATCCAGGTCCAAAGGTACTTTGTACAGCACTCTACATTTGATAGATGCACAGGTTCTTGGTTTATCTCTGCCTTGTAAGCCTTGAAATTATTTCCAGATTGTCTCTTATGTTGTTGAGGAAAAAGCATAGTGAAATGCCATTGGCGTTTGGTGTGGCTCTTTTCATAACAATTGCCTGCTCTGTTTGTTCCTTGATAAAAGATATAAAATTCAGAATGCTGCTTTCACAGCATAATATTTTTTTTAGTATTTATAGAGAAACCAGGCCACTTTAAATTGAACCCTAACTGCTCAATCATGTTAACTCATATTTCAGATGTTTTTGAGTCTATTGGTATTTAATTCTTCAAACAGAAGTTGCCTTTGTCCATATGATAAGAGTTTAACTTATGTCCTGTGCTACTTTAGGGACCAGATGGACCTCGGGGTGAAATTGGTGTTCCTGGACCTCAAGGACCTCCAGGACCACAAGGACCCAGTGGACTTTCTATTCAAGGGCTTCCAGTGAGACTTAAAAAATCAATAGGCTTCTTTCCTGGGATGTTTTAAACAGCAAATATCTTAGACTAGACTGAAATAGCTTTGGTGTTGTGATCAGAATCTGAATTTCAATATTTGAGGTGAAATCACAGATGTGGGTTTGACCTGTAGTGAATGTGAGTTCAATGCCAACATTTCTGGTTTTTTATTTGGATCTGAACTTTTAGTCAGCTGAAAGTATGTGATCACAAGTTCAATATAAGCTGGGTATTAGCATTCAACCAGAAGACAAGTGAAAAAAGTTGCAGTGGGAGTTGTAACATGGCACCAAACCAAAATGTTAATATTTTATCTTTTTCTGGTTGTGTTATTGCTCATTGCAGATCAGTTCTAACTTGAAAGGTATACCCAAGCAAGAACACCCTATTCTCTGCCAAAATTAAGCAATAATATTCATTACATTACCAAACCTGTCATCAGAGGATGTGATTATGTCTGGAGTTTGCAATGCTGTTGTGAAATATGTCACAGAATTTCATTATAAAGAAACATTGGTAGAATAATGAACCAGCAGTGCTTGTTTCATATACTTCTCAGTAGATGGGTACACACAAGCCTTGAAAAGGAGTAGATATACATATTTTTCTGCTAGATTTTTTAAAAAAATTATTACATTATAGTACACTTTCTTCTTTTTATCCAGTCTGTATGATACTGATGTACAGTATGATTTACCAAAACTGTATATTCTTGATGATGCTGTCATCAAAGAATAATGCAGAATACTTGAATTATAAGAATAGTTATTTCATAGAGAAATTGTTTCTGTATAAAATTTAAGTAAAGTTAGTTTATTATCTAGAAAAGTATATTTTTGTCATGCATATGTACATATATAGATAGAAACATGTCTTCTTTCTATAGAAAGTCCTTGGTTTCATCATTATAGGAAATACTTCTGAGGCCTGAAGTGAAACAGATTCCTTTTGAAGAGAAAAGAAAATTGTTACCTTTTTTTTTTTTTTTTTCTGTGTGTGTGTGTAACATAACGTCTATAACTTTGTCAGGTTAATTATGAAGTCTTGTTAAATTAGTTTTATTTTCTATATTTTAAAATTCTTCATTTGCAGTTTTACAAATAGGAGTCTGTATGTTTACCTTCAGTAGGAAAAGTAGTATGGTTTTTTGGTTGTTTTGTTGTTTTTTCCTAAAGAATATGAAAGGAACTACTGAAAAATAGACAAGTAACCATATATTTGGTTTACTATGTGTGATTCTTAATTTGCAGGGGCCACCAGGTGAAAAGGGAGAGAAGGGAGATCTCGGTTTTCCTGGCCTGCAGGTATTCCCTAAGTTTGTTGTCTAACCTGTCACATACTAAGTTTGAATGTTGAATTGACATCACTGTGATTTTAGGGCACGTATTCCAAACTGCTGAGAAATGTGTTCTTGGGGTAAATTTGAACAGAGCTTTAGAAAGAGAAGGAATTTGGGGTATGCTGGTGTGCAGTGACCAGTTCATCAGGGACCTGAGGACCTGGTTACTGTCTTGTTTAACACTGGAATTGGGTCTCTATGGACTCAGTCTGTGCATTTTAACAATGTCTGTTTACCTAACTCTCATTTCACAGAAGTATCTTCTTTACTGAATCTCTTTTATGGCCCCACGCATGACTGAACTCCCTAGTTCCATTTATCCAAAATATTTATCCAGAAGTGTGCCATACGGTTTCACTGGAAAATTATTTATTTGGATTCTATTAATTTGAACCCATCACTTGCTCTCCTTTATAATGCTTAGGGTGTCCCAGGAGCATCAGGCTCACCTGGAAGAGATGGAGCTCAAGGTCAAAGGGTAAGGTACAATGAATATGTTTTACATGTGCATTATTTCTATTCTAAAATGGGTATGTTTCCAAGCATGGTTGATTTATTATAATTTATGTGACTTCCATCATTTCTGGAGACCATATCTCTGTGCCAGTCAGCAAAGCAGTCAGAGACAGGGTGGATATTCTTCCATCTGCTAGATGAGGGCTGAGAATTACTAGACTAGTGATGGGAGCCACGCACAGTGGCTCTGCTTAATGCATTGAATAGGAGTAGATGTCACTTGTGTTCAGCACTGCTAATTAGTCTCTTTGCTTATATGTTTAAAATTAGGTGGTTGTTAAATGGTACATAATTAGTATTATGCAATAATATAAATTAACTAATTAATGAATAGCAGAGACAGCAACAAGGAAATTTAATATTGAATGTAGAACAGTACCTGTAGAAACTGTTGACATGAGGAAAAGGTGAAGGTAAAGAATAATACCAAAATTTAGTCAACCTTACTCTGCTCCTGGTAAAGCAAGTGAAAGGTACCTACAGTGTGTCTAGGAACCAGTAAAAAAAAGAAATCATATTCATTTGTCTACTTAAACTTTTAAGTCCTCCTCCTTGTCTTCTTGCAGATACTTTTTTTTCATTATTAGTCAGGCACTGGAAACTTACTGTTAACATAGTACTAGGTTTCTGTCTACAGCAGAAGTTCATTATCAATTTGATTTTTCAGTTTCATTTGAACAAGATTTACATATTCATGATCCTCTTTTTGGATATGTTAATGTAACTTTAACTTCAGAGAAATCTGGACCTTCTTTGATTTTCTGGCATTGCCCTGAGACCTTGTTATAAAAAAACCCATCACTGTAGCAAAATGTGTATTTGAACTCACTATTATGAATTTAAACATCGGCATATCTTTATGTCTAGAAGTAATTTCACTAAAGTTACTGCAAAATCTGGGTGATACAGAGATGCTTTTTTCTTTAAAAATCAAGAAAAGGAAGTCATTTTACCAAGATAAAGATTTACATGGCATTATCATCAGATTAATAAACTAATTGGATGAATAGCCTTCTAATTTTCAGTTAGGTTGTGGTAAAATATGAAGGTGTATATATATATATATATATTATTTTTCTCTCATTTATAGTACTCTGGTGTCTTCTTCTGTTTTTGCATGTTTTTTGGCTTCTTTTTGGTTATATTGGAATATTTCCCCTTAAATATTGGAATATTTCCCCTGGATTCCCCATGCTTGGTGTCACCTCTTTATCTCCCAGTTAATAAAGACCTGCAGCCTGATGAACATTTGGATTTTTGCCGTGTTCTGTCTGGTGTTTGTCATGGACAGGTTGAGGTGACCTGATGCTAAACACTGATTGGTATGTGCCTCCTCCCTCTACATTCCTGATCATGGGGGATATCAAGGAGTCTGCAGTTCAGGGACAAGAGAACTCCGTGTTCTTATGTCATTCTGTAGCTGAACTTGCATTTAGCACTGGATGCCCTCGGAGAGGCCTTGATGTCAGCCAGCAGTTCAGAAGTGGTCTAGTTTTCCTGTATGTGGAAATCAGCAGGCTGTTGCAGAGAGATGATATTCCAGAGAAAAGCTGAGGAAGGCTTTTGATATAGCCTGGAAGCCTGGAAAGGTCATGTGGTGCTTATTCTGTAGAATACCCCAGTGTTGTCTATAAAAAGGTAGTGCAATTACATAAATTGCCAGTTTTTATAGACACGGTAATAATGCTTTGTTCATGTGCTCATTTTCTTCTGTTAATCACGGGAGCTGGATAAACAGCCTAGAGCTTATAAAATTAGGTCTGTTATTGTCTCTGTGCAACCCTTTTGCAATGCTGTCCTGCAACAATTATTTCTATGGCAACAAATAATTATGTTATACTAATTTTATGGTGTTGTAACTCATTTGGTTCCTATGAAGTTATGACAACATAAAATTGCTTTTAATGGGTGAAGATTCAAAGCAATTATTTCACCGCAGTCTCTTTGAAGACCCTGTGCTTGAGAAAGGCATAATTTGGAAGGGCAGAACTGCAGCAGCAAAGGGGAATGGAAAATTCCTGAGAAGTAAATTGCCATTTTGTATAATGTTCCTTTTGTTGGGCATCCTCCTCTTAGCCACGATGCCAAACTGTTTTGCAACTATTATACCACTAGAACTGAGATTTTCTGTGTTATTCTTAGCCTAGTTATCACTTCTTTAGTATTTTTTTATCATTTAAATATCTTAGTTATAGTGAAAGCTGTGCTGTGAAGTAGTTAAACACATGGATAAATCACACTGATTTTAATGGGAACTAAGACTGATACTTATTGGGAGATCTCTGAGAACATTGCTGAACTGGGTATAATGTGACATTAGACTCATGAAGTCCTGGAATTAAGATGTTTTTCTTCCAGTCACTGATAGTTGGAACCACTTCACTTTTACAGTTCTTTTCCCTTCCTTATTGATTTTGATTTCTAGTCTTCATACTTTTTGGCTTTATTTTTGCAATCAGTTGAGAAAAGGGTTTCTTTTTTTCCCTTCTTAATGTTGTAATTCAACACCTAGTCTGTAAAGTTTCTTTTTTGTATTTCTGAATTTTTGATTTTTAGTCCCTGGTTTGCTTGCTTTTTCTTGTGTTTTAGTACCTCATCAAAAATTAGAATATCTTCCCTGTCAGTTGTGTGAATTCATACAAACATCACTGTCACAGTGACTTACTCTCCCTATGAAAAAGAGTAAGATTGAATAAAAATACTGTGTGAAGCTTGAATCAGAGTAAAAAATGCATTTTCTGATAATAAAGCAAACATTCTGAATATACATGATAATATTTTATACCTGTCTGGTAACTGAATTTAAATCTACATCTCAGACTCCACACGAAGAGCAGTCTCCTCCCCTCTTATCCTCGTCCAGTTATAAAAGATTGTAATACAAGATTTTATAAAATAGAAAATGATTTATTTTTATTTTAGGCCTGGAGCTGTGGTTGTTTGGTGTCCTCTCTTGCTGCCCTGTATTTGTAGCTAGCAGTATAGAGAGGTTTTATTAACAATAAGAGATTGTGTTTCTTCACCAACTCTCCCAAGCATTTATTGTTGAAAGATAGAGCTTGAATTGCACACATGACACATTCTGCTTTTCCTGGGTTAGACAGTCCCAAGCTGCAAGGTTTTCTTAGAAGACCCTGCAGGAAACTCTTTCAGGCCTGGACTCAGGAGCTTCAGTTAAGTTTTTGCCTGGAAAAATCACCTCTCCACAAGTTCCCTAAACAAATTCCAGGCTACCAAAAGGTCAGAAGTTTATAATGATGTCAGCAGCAGTACTGACTTCATCAGACTTGAGTATGTCTTGATTTGAACTAACTTTCCAAAATAATATACATCTTGATTCCAAGATCTACATCCTAGGTCACACGTGAAAATCTTCACCATCCTGCTCTTGGACATGCAGCTCCATGGGGGAGATTCAGTGGCTCTGTGCAGAGTCATTTCCATCCCAGATGGAATGGAGAGAAAGTGCTGTTGTACTGTGTAATTCCTCCAGTCATTCCCCTTGGAACAGAGATGGTTAAGCAAAGAGGAGAATTCAATAAATGGGAGATTAAATAATATCTTTAAACCTCCAGTGCTCAGAATACATCTTAGTGAATTCTCACAGTGCTCTATTTTCTTCTACATTACACACACCAAAAATAATGAAAGAAAGAGCCAGAAGAAATACATTCCCAGTCTTCCTGCCAATTTCCTGGTACTTGCTAATCTCTGTGCATTGCTCACAAGTTCAGAAGGAGTGTCAGGTCCATTCTGGCCATCAGATGGTCTGAGTAACATCGTCTCCAAACTCTGCTGGCAGCACAAACAAATATCCTTAGTCTTTCACCTGCCTGAGAGAGTAAGTATTGCCATACCCTTTCTAGAATCAGGCTTCACTCTGGCTTCATTTATACACAGCAATTTTCACATCTAGCAAATACAGTAGGAGGTGATTTTTTGTGGGCGATACAGACACAATGCCAAGAGAAATAAACCTTAGGAGAATGGAAAGGAGGTGATTCTTGAGCAGCCAAGAGTAAGAACACTGCTCAGAATAAAGATATTGTGAAATATATTCCAAGAAAATGGAATTTTGATTCTACTGTTAATTCTACTCTTTGACTGGGATGGGACAAGGGAGGGACATACAATATCATTTTTCTTTAGAAGTTTCTATGTATCCACACTATCTGCTAGAAGTCAGTGGAAAGCTCTGTATTTACCCCCTCCTAGTTAAATTAAGCCCTTAAAAGGGTCCAACCAGTTTTCATCCTGCTTTAGAACTGGTCAAAAATAAATGCAGATTGTACATCTTTGCTTTAAAAAGTAAACGTGCTAGTAAATATGAAGGTGTGAGTCTTCCTGAAGGTTTTACTGTTACAAAAAGAAGTCTAGGATGCATTTGCTTTAGGGACTTCCATGCTGTTATAATGTCAATAGCTATCGTTGAATTTTTCAAAACACTGTTCATAACTAAGTCCTTCTTCCAGAGAGTATTAGAAACTCTATTCTATAATTTTCAGTGCATTTCAAAGTTCCTTCCTTATACCATTCTCTGTTTCCTTTAGAAATGCCAGTTTTGGAGACTGAACACACTTTCCTTTGCAAATATATTTGCACTAGGCTTGCAACCTTTTTCTGTATATGTCTTAAAACTGCTGTGATAAAGATACTACTAATATCTTTATTTCAATGCCACTTAACTGTTACAGTTGCTCTAGTTCTTGCTGTGATAGGGCAGCTGCTTTGGTCCTTGCAGCTTCAGGAACTATTTGGCTACAGTGTGAAATAGGAAAGTGTTTCCTTATCAAGTCTAAGGATGCACAGATGACATAACGTGAGTTGACTGTGTGGCTTATTTTATCATCAAAACACCCTTCTTGGTGGAATTTAAAAAAAAAAAAAACAACCTTTCCAGATAATATTCCCCAGCCAGTTTTTTATGCCATATGATTGCAAATTTGAATAATAGTTTTTGAATTATGAAGAACATAAAGCGAGTAGTTCATGCTGTATTCATGACTAAAACTATGTCAGAAAGAAAGATTCAGAAAAAGGTACAAACCAAAAATGTTGTGAATTTTTCTTCTGAAGCTCTCTGAGATACTGAGACCTGAAACGTTACTGTATGTAACAGCATAAACACTTTCAAACTTTTCAGCAATATACCAAACACTTTCCAGCATAAACCACCTTTCAAACTGGTCTCGAACCAGACATAAGGCCATCTTTTTCCTTTTTAGCTGTGTAGTAATTAAAGAATTGCCTTATCACCAGGCTGGTCAGAAACCCATGCTTTTTAGCCATGGACACAAAGTGTGCATATTGGTTAATTTGCAAGAATACTTTATTAATAGTGTATTTTCTTCTACATCTGGTCAGTCTGGTTTTTTCCTGTGATTTGCTTGCTTTCCAGTTTCCAAGTTATCTTTAGTTTCTGGCTCCCATTTCTGGAAGCTCTGAGGCACGTTCATAATGTAAACCACATGAGCATTCATGCTGCTTCCTGACTCAGGACCTCAGTGATAGCTCGTACATATGTACAGTATTGCTGGGCAGAGAGATCGGCTCTCCGTTGCCATCTTTCAGCACCTCATCAGTGGGACTGTGAATAGTTGCAACCAGAGAGAACAGATGTAGGAACGTGACCTTGTGGGAGAGAGGTTTGACGGCAAACTCGCTCATTTATCTCCCTGCAGAAGCGTTCGAAGTGAAATTCACTCGGAGGCGAAAGTAGCCAGTATGAAGAATTTTGCATTGCTGCTTCTTATTTCAAAAGTATTGTCAGACTAGCTGGATTTTTTTCTTTTTTTTTATTTAAAATATTTGTGACACTATAGCTTCTTTTCAGAAATAAACCCTTCCCAGGGCAAATAAGAGAATTTTTTTTCCTAAGAAACCACTACTACCAGTTATTAACTAAAAAACCCAAACCAAACCAAAACAAAAAAACCCAAAAACCTCCTCCAAAAAAAAACCGAATCAACAAAGCAAAACAAAACCAAAGAACAAAAAGTAAAAAAAAGTCATCTAAATGAAACAGAACAGATTCATAAAGTACATATAAGATGCTGATAAAACTGCCTTTATTTCTCCTTTATAGGGTCTTCCTGGCAAAGATGGACCCACGGGCCCACAAGGACCTCCTGGCCCAATGGTGAGTATTGTCCATGGAATGCCTTACTGTAGTAGTCGGCAGTATTTGGGGGGATTATAGGTCACACTGTTATCTGGGCTACAGTGGACAGACCAAGGCCAAGGGAAGTTAGTTTCTCATGACGCACGGGGTTGGCAGATGGCCGCTTGTCCAGTGTCATTTCTTTCCACTCTTACTCAGCTAGAGAAAAAATGTCTCCCTTGGGAAGGGGAGAGAGTTAAGCTGTCAATAGATTGATAGCTTGTTCTTAGGCAAGTAGCTGCACTGTATAGAGGGAATTAATGCTCTCAACATTTGAAACGAGACTTTCTCTTTGTAAAAAATCCCAGTTAGGACTGTTAGTTTAAGTGAACTGCTAAGTGTTGCTTGGTCTGGAGGCTGGAGGTGAGAGCAGGTGCTCTCATCAAAGAAGACAGCAGAGCCCACAGTCAGCTTTCAAAGCTGAATTGCTTTCAGAATCAGTCTCAGCCTTCTCAGCTAGGGCAGCTAGGTAAAGTTAATACCTTCTGGATAGATGTAAAACATTAGGTGAAGGTGCTGATTGCATTGAGTATTCTCCAAGTTATCCTGTTGTTTTTACAAAGAACATTCCAAGTCATGCCTCTTGAATATGGTATTAACATCACAGGATTTAGTTAGTGGTTCAGCAATTTGTTCCTGTTCCAGAAAGCAACCCAAGCTATTTTTCTTATGTGCTTTTCTCAGAATTGTGGTTTTGATGCTCTTTTTCCTGCAGCAGAACTTCTCAGTTCTCTCTCTTGGAATCTCCAGTCTTTGACTTGCAGAACAGATTGTGTACTGGCCGCTTTGTGAACTTTTTCTCATCAGGATTCACGGATATTGACTCTCATCACCACTCTTTCCATTTCTCCATGTAGGGCATACCTGGTGCTCCAGGTATTCCGGGTGTTACTGGAAGCCAGGGGCCACAAGGTGATGTTGGAGCTCCTGTGAGTAAAATTAATTAATATTTCTTTATCTGCTGCTGTGCATTAGTTGGTTTCTGATCCTGGATTCACTGTTTGATGGAATCCCTCAATATTTATAGCTTATGATGTGTTTGCAGTTAGTGTCCAAATGAAACATCACATTGATCTTTCTTTGTTCATTCTTTGTAACTAAATTTATTTGTTGATCTTATATACAATGTTTGGAATATAGGGATTATAGAGTCAAAACACAAGATTAAACCACAGAAGTTAAAATCATAACTATGTGAATCTGTAGTCTTTGTGTGATTGCTTTCACCTTTCTTTCATTTGCACATCAAGCAACTCTCAGAAAATTCAAATATGCCATTTATTAACCTGAATATTTTAAAAAATATTATTCTGATTTTCAAACTGTGAAAATATTACATGAATAAAAAACTGTTTTTTGTGGTTACTTTGTGTTCACATCAAAACATGTGACTAATGACCACAGCTTTTTCTAGGTTGTTATTTTAAATTTGACCATCAGTTTCATTGAGTGGAAAATTACATCTTCTATACCTAAAATTAGTATTAGGAACCTCCAATATTAAGTTTATCTTTCAGATATTATTTTTTTATTATTATTTTAAAAACCAAGAACAAAATAGTTTGACTGGAAGAAAAGAATACAACCACGAAATGAGTATGTCAGTTATGCAAAAGGCAATATTTATAGTGGATCTCTTTTTTCTCTGTAATGGTTCAGATAATGTTGTGTATTCATATTTTAACATTTGACTACTTGGTTCATTAGAAAGCCTGCTCAATTTCCACCCCACCCCCCGACCCTCGCCCTCCACCT
>VXBX01000768.1:845926-880222 GCA_013400415.1 Scytalopus superciliaris | reverse complement strand
CCACCCCCCTCCCCCCCCCATATATCACAGTAAACCCTCTCTTTAATTTTTAAAGACATCAGAATGGGACAGTGTATATTTCTGACTCTATTTGTAGACGAGAATTTTTTTTTCAAAATCCAGTTTGGTTTGGATATTTAGGCCAATGCAAGCATTTTCATTTGGTTAAGTGGAAATGAAATGAAATTGATTGATAATATATAAGCAAAGATAATAACCTAATGTCAGTTCTGCATAGTTTTTTAGTGTAATCATGAAACCTACTAAGGATATTTGATGAGCTATGGAATTTATTAGTATCAATATATAACAGGTTATCTATTCAGTTCCTGTCCAAACACATGTTTGAGATATTGAACCAAATTTCCTAGAGTGTAGATATTCCTGTGAGTCATGTAAGAGCTCTGCTGTGTTCAGAAAAAACAGCGAGATGAGTGAAAAATTAGTGAGCTTTATAACTGCCTTTCTCAAAAGGTAAAGTAATAGAAAAGAGGCCTCAGAAATAGTCTTGCAGTTTTTGTAGAAGTTTCTTCTTTCCCAGGATAGAATAAGATGTGCTTTAACCATGTATCAGCTGTTTACCTATTCATGCAGACCTTTCCTTGCTTCAGGATTTCCTGAGAAATGTGTAGCCTACCCCAAAAAACTGCCACTGGTGAAGTTGTAACTGCACTAGACAACTTGTTCTAGTCATAATAGTCCTTACTATCATTACAGTATTACATTATCTTTAATGTCATATGTAATATTCTATGCATTTTAATCCCTTTACTGACTCTCTTCATAGTGGATGAAGAGTCGCAGTGCAGCAAATGCCACAGATTTCAGACTGCTATTTTGTCATAATTAGTCCAATTTCAGCCACGTGAAATGCGTGCCTGCCCTTGCTGCCATTTTAAACATGTGAATTCAGTGTGTGACAAACACATGAGAAAGTCATTATTCCCATGTAATTGCCAAAGTTGAACATTTTGTTGAGTACTGAAGTGGAAGTGTATTTGTTACTGTCACATAGCAGTGCAGCCTTGTTTATTATTTATTTTTTTCTCCCTTTGTTGTGAATCTGCAAGGAAGACGTTGTTTAGGTGTTAAAATTTTTTAACAGAACAAAATAAGAATAAATTTTGTGTTGAATGTTTTCATAGGGTCCTCCTGGAGCTAAGGGTGAAAGGGGTGAGCGGGTAAGTCCGTGTTCACGTTAGCCATGGTTTCTTCCCTTTCTGGCCTTCTGTCTCATTAAGTTTTTTCCAACAATTTATGTTTCTCTATGTTTGCAGTCACAACAGTTTTCTCTTTGCAATCAAGCAAACTTTCCTTCTTTTCCAGACATGATCTTATATATAGCTGCATTAATGTTTTGAAGGTGTGCAGTATAAGGCAGTAAGCATGTCTCCAAATCTTTCATTAGGGTTATCTTAGACCTCAGCTTACTGGCTGAAAACAGTAATGGGAACCAGCAATTCCCAACACTTTTTTGGCTCTTTTTCCTCATCTGTGAGGATATAATCTCTCAGCAATAATAAATGTCTTTCACTGCTCTAAGTGCTTTCAACACAGAACTGATGCAACAAACTGTTTTATGACACTGCTGCTGTTGTTACTTATCCAGGGTGATCTCCAGTCCCAAGCAATGGTTCGTGCTGTTGCTCGTCAAGTGTGTGAACAGCTCATCCAGGGCAAGTACATTGATAGTGCATATGCTTCTCTCTCTAGAATGGATCTTTTCCTGCCACAGTTACTTACAAATACAATGCTTTTCTAAGTATCTAAGGGGATCTGTTTGTTTTAGGCTAGACAGTCAGGATTTATGATCCAGCTAGATTTACATTCAAATGGATGTATACCCAAATAGAGCTGATTAGCATCAGCCACCTAAGAAAAGCTGGAATTGTCTCCAAGCTATTATAGTATACAGAAGCTTCTCTGTAACAATTTAAAAGTTTTATAGATATAATATACAAAAAGCACAAAACAAAACCCTTAC
Organism: Scytalopus superciliaris; assembly: GCA_013400415.1. Taxonomy (NCBI): domain Eukaryota; kingdom Metazoa; phylum Chordata; class Aves; order Passeriformes; family Rhinocryptidae; genus Scytalopus; species Scytalopus superciliaris. The sequence goes on along the minus strand of VXBX01000768.1, from coordinate 878,238 downwards.
CAAAGTAAGGAAATAAATTTCCATACCATAGTTTTTTCCATTTTCCATGTGCTCCCTAAACCACTATTTCTCCACACCTCCTCCAACGACATCATGCACATAATATCAAAGCATGACAGACCACAGCCTTGAGAACCTGCCAGTGCTCTGGTCGAACTTTGTTGAACCAGATTTTCAACTGCAACTTGAAAACGATGACATTTTCTTCTTGACAGGTCATATGGCAAGATATAACTCAATTCTGAACCAGATTCCAAGCCAGTCTGTCTCAACACGAACCATCGCAGGACCACCCGGTGAGCCAGGTCGGCCAGGAGCTCCAGGGCCACAGGGTGAACAAGGATCACCGGGCATGCAAGGGTTCCCAGGAAGCCCTGGTCAACCAGGAAGACCAGGAGAAAGAGGTATGCTTCATTCTTTATGTGCACAAAATTACACCTCCCTTTCTAGATATATTCTGTCTCTTGTCTCCTGACTAAATCTGACAGCTGCGGCTTTCTCATGAGTTGGTTGGTGAGTTTAACACAGACTATAATGAAAGCTCTGTAGACTCTGTCATGAAGGTCATGCAGGCTCAGCCAAATGTGATTTGGCAGGATCAGAGGGAGGTTTAATGCTTAAACTGCTGGAGACTGGCAGAATCTAATTGTGCACATCCCATCACATCATGCTTTCATCATAGTAGTACCATGAAGTGGGCTGAATCTCTAAATGTGTAAGCAAAGGAGCTACTGAAGAGTCAAATGCAAAACTGACAAGTGCATGTTGGAGAAAGATTGAGCTTTTCTGATAACTTGAAATGTGTCAGTCTAGAAATTTCTTGAGTCACAATAGTCTGAACAGAGCAAGATTGCTAAGAAAAGGGAAAAAATGCCTAGTTTATGAGGGATTGAGGGGATTAAGAAGAGGGAATGGTGAGGTGACAGAGAAGTAATATACTTAACATTTACAAGAATTCTCTTCTGTGTGCTTATGTGTAGGCTAGATCCCCTTCTCCTTTTCTCCACCAGCATTGCCTCATAAAGAAACAAGCTCCATGTTTGATTTACTGTCTCTCTGTGCAACCCTGGCAATCTTTGGTGTCCCAGAGTAGCACTAACCTCACAGAGGTTATATTGAGTAGATCTATAATTGTGAAAGTGCTTTGAATACCATCACATGGGGAGGTGACCAAAAACCTGAGAGACAAATGTGATATTCAAAAGCAGTGAGTTGCTGTTGCTGTTACAAAATCTGCTATCTGGGATTTTAAAATTAATTGCTGTGAAGGCTGTTCAGTTCAGAAATAGTTCAGTTCAGGAGCTTAATTGTTCCAGTTCACAGCAGCCATGAGGCTCATAGTTAAAACATTGTTTTGAGAAGAAAGTCTTTGAATGAAGCTGTGAGTCTTGTCCTCAAGACTGTAATTCCAATTATCCTTTTGAGGAAAAAAATAGTCAAGGTTTCAAGCACTGGCCCCTCAGTCATGCAGCTGCCTCTCCAACTGAGCAAAATCCAGACACTGTCAAGAAAGTAGGAAGAATGAGACAGGTATAAAAGAAGATTGGAAGAGAAAGAAAGTGAGGAACTGACTTTAAAATGAGTGATCTGGAGAAACTGAATGCAGATTTCAGGGTTCTTGTTTCTGCACTAATACTAGCATATATTAAATGGCTCCTTGGGAATGGGTTGTTTAAACTAGGACTTCAGGAATGGAGGAACCAAAATGCCAGGCTACAAAAAGGGAAACATGTCTAGCATCTTCCATTGTATTTGTCGTGCTAGGGCCCAGACAGGCATGTTGTACTACTGTGAAATCACAGAGTGATTAGATATTGTCATTGAAACAAAGCATGATGTGGGTTGAGCCATTGCTGATAATGTCTGGGAAGCAGCATTGGCAATAAAGTGAGTACACAAAGGGTAAAACCACATTGAAAAGAGTATTACTCTTTTCCTCTCTGTATAGATAACTAATGTTAGAAAGGATTGATTTTGGCAGGTAGTGCTTGTGGGGAGTGTCATACTTGGAGAGCAAATTCTATTCGAGCATCCTTCAGAACTACAATCAGCCAGAGCTCTCTGCAGATTTCCATGAAACGTGATGCCAAACACTGGGAGTGTTTTACAATGCTTAGAGCTTAAAATGAGATTGTTTCAAGAATCAAGAATCCATGTGTAAACTTAGAGACTAAATACTTGGCTGGTTTGTTTGGAGTGAAAATGGATTTTAGGATGGTCATGTAACTGGAACCTTGAACAGAATCTGGAAGAAGGAGAAAGGAGCTCCTTCAGAAAGTAGGCAAAGGTATAGAATAATTTATTAGTCCTTGAGGATTTAATTTCTTCAGAAGCAACTGACTTTTTAGACTGATGTGTGTTTGATGTAGTAGCACTTTATTTAGCAGGAAGATATCTTTTGCTACAGGCCCTTGGGATATTTCAGAATCCGTTTCTAAGGAATTGCTCTAAGCTAACCCCAAAACTGCAAAAATGAAAATTAAAAACTATTTTAACCAGATTCATGCTTGTGGAGTATTAGTTGGAAGTTTTTTGTGCATTCCCAATTATCACTTGATTCCTAACTATATATCATGCAGGGAAGTAGCAGCCTAAAATTGCTCTGCTTCTGGATGGAAGGGTTTTTAAGTTTCCAATAACTACAAAAAGGAGGGTAAATGGAGAGAGACGACATCCCTTGCTGTGTTCTGAACCATTGATTGCATTTAACTTGTTTGGCAAACACAACATATAGTTCTGTCCTAAAGATCTCCAGCCAGCCACTTGGAAATCTTTATGAACAATGTGTTTCTTTTCACTGATGTCATCAGCATTTTGGTTGTATATGAAGTCAATTTAATGTTAAAGACCAGTGCCAGATTAGCAACTCTGAAAGTCAGGCTCCACCTTCAAGTTCAGAAAATGCGTTGCTACAAAGAGTACTAAGAACCAATGGGCATAAGAAGGAAGGAACAGCTGTTTGCTTTTTCAGTAGTGCTGCTTTTCTCCCTTGGATTATTGGGATTGTTGCAAGAACTTGTTACTGGCTCTGAGTGCCCAGGTGTTGGCAGAGTGCCAAGTCAAGAGGTGTGTGCTCACCTCTCCTGCCCACCACCCATTCAATCGCAGCCTGTAAGAGAGTGGCCCTTGGGAAGGCAGTGTGTGGAACTAGTTAGAAATTGTGCCCCTAAGAGAGCTGGGAAATGTCAGCAGTGAGAGACATCAGTAAACTTCCCTGCTAACTCGCCTGGCCAATAGCTTCTTTCCCCTTGTTTACCTTGTCACTCTGCCAAACATTAATCAGAGGTTTTGGAAAGAGCCTGGGATTGAGAGAGTGTTTCAGAGTTCTGTTAGAAACCTTCACTTGAACTTCCAGGCTCAGGATGTCCCACTCCTGGATGTGTTCGCTCACTAATAACACACTGAGCTGGTCCTTCCAAGAAAGATCACCTCAGGGGGAAAGGACAAGTCATTCCCTTGACAGATTCAGTTCTCAGTGTCTGTTGCCAGCTGAGAGGCCACATTGTGTTACTGGGCCCCTACAGTACATATTCCCAAATAAATTACTAGAATTCTGCTCTCCTACTTATTTGCATAAATATATAAAACCCTGAACACTAACCATTCACAACAACTCATCTCTAATTTTAATTTCTATTTTAATATCTCTTTTAATTTTAACTAGTTTACAGCACTGGTTTCTATTTTTGTTTCAGCTAGTTCGAATATATTTTGTTTTGATTTTTATGGTTATGAACTGGGATTTAAACAACTACTGTAAGGCTTCTGAGTGCCCAGGAAGTAGTTGAAACTCTGCAAAATAATATAAAAAGACCCCCCCAAGATTCTGTGCATTTTTTCCTTCTTTTTTGTTTTCACTTATTTTTGTAATACAGGGATAGTTCTCCCAACTTCAAAAAAAATGGTAAAGCCCTAATAAAAATAATTCTGAGGTACTGCTAGCTTTTACATGCTGTGAAAGTGCAGTTCTACTGCTGGGTGGACTTCAGCTTGTATGTGGCCTGAAGTGACGCATAAAACTTACGGCTATTCACCCTGTCCCACTATGATTAAAGTACAATAAATACTTAGGCTGTCACTGGGAAAGTCATTGTTCTCAAGCAGTTTGATCCTTATTTACTTCCTGGCTTCCTATGAAAGGGTCAGTTAAGCATATGTTATCAAAAGACACATGTTTACAGCTGTGGTGGCAAAATTCCAGGGGAATTAAATGAAACTTTTGCCAGTTGAGTCAATTAAATATTTTTATTTCCAATTTTAGCTTCATCTGGGTTAAAAAAGAAAAAAGTCACAATCCTGTGTTACTATAAACTATGGTCACAGCTGAACATCTTTACAAGTGGACATTTTTGGTAGCAGTTTAATTTTTCTTAATTGTAATATTTTTCCTCTCAGGTGAATTGCAGTTCTCCTCACAGGACAACATTCTCTTAAAGACAAAATTAGATAAGTGATACGTGAGATTTCCTTTTGTGCAGAAACCATGAAATTTAATTTTCTTTGCCAGCGAATGTATTCCTGAGCTTGGTTTTGTTTTTAGTAACTGATGCTATCAGAGTTATCTTTAGTGGAGTGTTGGAAATAATTGATTTCAGTTGCTTGTGATCTCCACAGGGCTGAACCGAAGCCATTGCTTATTTTGGATGGGGACAAGACATGAAAACGTGTTTAGCATGAAGGGGGAGAGACAGTCTGATGGTATTGCTGAAGTATGCCCAGTGCACAAATAAGAAAGCAGATCCTGGGATCAGAAGGCATTCTAACTCAAATGACAAGCCTTGGTACACATGTTCATCCCTGAGGGTGATTACCCATTGTAGTACCTATGTGGAGAGTGATGGCTTGCCTGGTTGGCCTTCTGTAAGCTGTGCTCTAATGACAGCACAGGTGACTTTGGTAAATTTTGAATATTCTGTCACTTATTAGGACCAAGCCAAGAGGTCTGTGAGTCTCTTAAAGGTCTGTAAGTCCATTAGGGAACCCCATGGAGTGCTCGACTTTAACTCATCAGAATTTTGCCTTACGAGTAGGATATTCTTGCTTCAGTGTTTATGTTCTCTTTAACTTGGGTAAACTTTACAGGAAATTAAATTAAAAGAAACCTGAGGCAGATTTGTATCTTGGCTTCAGTATTTGCTTAAGATCTTGATATCCATGTGATTTCAAAGGCTTGTCCTGCACAAGAGCTTCATCACTTGTTCCAGAATGAATATTTTATTCTTAGCCTGAGTAGATTTGTTCCATATTTAGCATTTCTCACTGCCATTTTATTCTGTGAACAACACATACCTTTGTGTGGGTTTGTGTGTGTTAAGAACAGTAATTGAGTGCATGGAAGGCTGTGAATTGAAAACATTGTGACTGTTGTCTTTGAGGTCACTGAGTAATGTTATCATACAGTAGGATAAGCAGTGGTAGTTGTAATAAACATCTGTGTAGATTCCAGATCGTTGTCATGGGCCAGTCTTCTTATGAAAAAAACCAATTCACGCATACAGACTACCTTTTGCAAATGGCAAGCCTTTCCTTGCAGGTCTTGTGTGGTAAGAGATAATGGGAATACATTTACCTTGTTACAAGGCCTGCAGCACAGGTACAGAATTGCAACAGATGAGTTTCTCCATACGTTTGAAGCAAGCCAGGGCTAAGCAAATTTTAGATATCTGGAAAAACACACACATCCGTCCCCAAAGTAGTGCAATCAAAGGAAATAAAAGGCATAAAAAGCATAAAGGCATAAAAGGGAAACAGGAAATACCTTAACTATGCCAGGAAAGTGGCAAAGAGCCTTGTAGAAGTAACACAAAGAGCTCATCATGCTTTGGTTAAAAATTATGTGCTCAGTGTGGAGTTACTGGTTGCACAGGTGTGGCCTGTGTTTTCCACGTGGCTTGGTCACAGGGTACGTTGCCCTTGCAGCCTCCTGTTCCATAGAAGATCCAGAATTCCTCATCAGATACTGAATCCCCTGCAGTTCAGCAGACTCTTACTTGATAAACTAGATGTGAGCAATTCTGTGCCAGTGATGGGTTTTAATTACAATCTTTTTCCCCTCTTAGACTTTGTATTTATTTCTTTGCTTCCTCAGAAATTAGCTTATGAAGATTAAAAAGATCTGTGATTCCTTGCAAAAATGAGATGTTATCCAGCTGCTTTGCCCTAAGAGGTAGCAGTTACATGAGCAGAGGGGAAAGAAGGAGTCAGCTGAAATTGTGGATACTGCTCCTTACAGGGCAGCAGCTGTTTTCTCTCTGGTTTGTGTTGATGAAGGTGCTCTCTATTGGCTTCGACTCTGAAACTGGGGAAGCTGTGAAGCAGAAAGAGCAATTACCAGTGCTGGGAGGGAGGTCTGGAAAATTGGGGGGAAGTCCCACAAACCAGCCTGGATTTAGTGTCTTTGAACTATCCAAATCAAACACAGACTTTATGAGAGTTTCCAAGTCACCAGTGGAAACTCAGGGTCTGGAATTTATAGTTTTGACACCTACTATAGTTTGGCACCACTTATTGTGATGGCTGGATATAGAAAATGTTTTTATAGGATGCCATAGTGGTAGTGCAGAAAGAGATGGAAAGCTGGAAGAAGGCAGTGCCTTCTCTGAATTACTGGATTTGTGATCTCCATGGATCAGACCCAAGGATAGAAATTGAGTGCCATGAGCAAGTGCAGGAACACAACTCACTGGCTGTGCATGTTGGAACATTAGAGTTTCATGACTGGGAAACACTTGGATTGGGCTTTATTTGTGGGGGGCAGATTTTGACTGTGATGAAACCATCTTCTTGTGCTTTAGAAAGATTCTGCCATAGCCAACTACAACTCTTGCCATGTGTGTGTAGAACCATCTTGTGCTGAACCACTCTTTAGTGGATGAATGTTTGAAGAAAAGTTGAATGTAGCATTAAAAATTTGACTTTTCTGGGCCACAAAATAATTTATAAACAGCTTTGAGGATTCCTCTGACTCCCAATAGTTGCACCCTGGTATAGACCAGAGGCAGCTTTTCAGCAGGAATTGCAGCCTGGAAACTGGCTGATGCCTCTGCATACCACCTCGATGAAACCACCATGGCAGAGGAATGTTTAAGACCCCAGGAATGACATGTTTCCCTTGAGAGGCTGTCAGGGAGGGAATGGAAAAAGAACCAAGTAATTTTTAATTTTCACCTCCTTCCCTCTCTGCCATCTGTTTTTAGATGAAAAATAACATATGGAACTATAATCCTGGTTAAATAATAAACACAGCCCGCAGTTTTGATCAAAATGTGACCGAATCCTATTTCCTTAGGTTTACCAGGTGAGAAAGGAGAAAAAGGCAATCCAGGTGTTGGAACACAAGGACCCCGAGGCCCACCAGGATCTACAGGTAAAGTTATATTTAAAGCATCTGGATTAGACTACTCTGACCCAAGCACAAAGCAACTCAGACTGGCTCTGTCTTTCGCTTCTAAGGCTTAAGTAGCAGAAGACTCAGCAGTTCAGGCACCTTAACTGTCAATCTTATTATGTAATATGTTGTGATGTGCCACATGATGGTCTAGTCAGTCACACAAGTATTCTCCCTTTCCTTATGATAAACTGCTTCTCCAAACTCACCTTTTTAAAATTTTTTAAGCATTTTTTTCAAATATGGGTTCTGGAAGGGAAAAAATAATCTGGACTAGTTGCATTTTTTAATTGACTCAAGGTCACACCTAAGTGTGAGCTGACAGAGAAATGCATAGTAATTAAGCACATTAATCACAGGGATTTATATTTAGCACCTGAAAAAGCAGAGGGTGATATCCAGGTCCTGTTGAAATAGGAGTAAAATTGCATTGACTTCATGAGGATATTCTGGCCATGAGAGCACCGGTATCAAGGCACAGGATTACCCAGAGACTGTATGGAAAGGGAGTGGGGGAAAGCAAGAGCTGCACAGGCATCCAGGGCTGTCCTTCCCCCATGAAAACCGCATTTCTGGAAGTCTGATGCTTAGTGAAATATTTGCTTTAGTATAAATTTCTGGCTAAAAGCTGTCTCTGGCAAGGAAGACAAAGAAGCAGCCAGAGAGGAGGCTCATCAGGAGTGGGTCTCCTCTTGGGCTGCTGCTTCATCTTCCTTGCCAGAGGCTGCAGTCTTTCCCTCAGCTTGGCCAGGGGAATCAGAGCCGGGATGCCCAGCTCCTCCACTCAAGCTGTCTCCTGGAAGTCTTTGTGGCACACTCAGTGCCATGTTTTCCAGGCCAGGAAAGGTTGCCTCAAATCCTTGCTTTCGTGAAAGACGCTACTCAGATATTTCATTTCTCCTTTCTACGCAGGACCTCCAGGAGAAAGTCGAACTGGCAGCCCGGGACCCCCAGGATCTCCAGGCCCGCGAGGTCCCGCCGGTCACACGGGACCCCCGGGCTCACAGGGCCCTTCTGGTCCACCAGGGTACTGTGATCCATCCTCCTGCGCTGGTTATGGCATGGGAGGTGAGTAGTCAGGAGTTGGGGCTGCTGCCATCTGCACAGGCGAGGGTGGCATTTTCTAACAGCCAAAGTAAGATGGAGGCTACCAGTGAACCTTGTGCCTAAAATGTGGTAGCTCCCTAAAAACCTGCGTGTCCAGTGTGGCTGTACTTTGTGGGACTGCAGCACAAAGAGAAGGTGACCCCAGCATAGTGACCAAAGGAAGTCCACCATCTGATCCCAGCCTTTGAAACAGATCCTGCCTAGTGGTTTTTGTCCTGTACGTGTTTGTGTAGTTGTATGAGCCTGTTCCAACTCAACAATCTGTATGTTGAACCCCCACACCTAATGTTCGTGATAGTTTTTACATTTGTAGCTTCTCAAACGTGTTGCTGAACTTCCCCTTCCGTGTGCCTCTGAGTGGCATGAGAGCATGACCCTTACTAAACTTGTGGTAGTGTAACCTGGCACAGGGATGCACGTGTCCATCATTAACCAGTGAAGCCACCTGGAGAAAATTATCCTTTCTACATCTTCTCTGTATCCTACCTCCCCCTCTCACTACAGCACGGAGAGGCCATGGGAGGAAGTTAACACAATTACCAAGAATTATGCTACCCAGCCTAAAATTGAAATTTATTAGTAAAGCAGTAGTCACTACAAATGTTACACATAGAGCATATTTGTTTGATGTTTATGGTTTAATCTGCCCCTGAGCTGATTTGTATGTTTTACTTACCTGAATGTTTTTGTTGTCATCTCTTCCTGTCCTTTTCTCCTCACTTCCCCTCCCCGTTGTTCATTTCCTGTTTTAAGGCCCAATCCCTTACAATGGCTACCAATACAGAAGGTGAAAGGCTCATTCTGGTTCAGGTCTCATTGGGCTGAAGGTCAGAGATGGATACTGAACTGCTCTGTGCTTTCCAGCAACGATAATGACTACCACTAATGAACTTACAGCTGCTGTATATGCTCTTGGCTTCCTGGCACTGCTTAAAAATTATTGCCTGACCCATTTTTGCCTGTTAATCATGTATTGTAGCCCACAATTGGAATAAGCTAAAGCAGGCAGAGTGTGCAGTGTATAATGAGCACAGTATTACAACTGGACATTTGACAAATTCTGGTGGTGGTTTCCAACTAACTTGGCTGTCTGTCAGTGGGTTTCCAATTGCTCCAGCTTATTAATTTTGTTAAATGTTTTCATTGTTCCTTTATGTGAATAAAAGATGTGTATTTAAAGATTATATATATATATACACACTCACACACATGATATAGAAATATATCTATATATAAAATGTCAATTTCCTAATGAATGCTTTAATTTTCTACTCCCCTTCTCCTGTGTTAACCGTATGAATACTCTTGGTGGTGGTGGGTTAAGGTGGATACGGTGAGCCAACTGATCAAGACATCCCAGTAGTGCAGTTGCCACATAACTCCTACCAAATCTATGACCCTGAGGACCTTTATGATGGTGAGCAACAGCCGTACATAGTTCACGGGTCCTACCCCTTACCATCCCCATACTCCCAGTCCTATCCATCACCTCATCTTGCTCAACCAGAGTTTACTCCTGTTCAAGAAGAGATGGAAGCCGTTGAACTGAGATCCCCAGGCATCAGTCGCTTCGCAAGGAGGATAGCCAAACGGAGTGCCAAGACTCCAGCACACACAAAGGCAAATGGAAAAAACACCTCTCAATGAACTGTTTAAGAAAGGGAAACATTTTATGCGCACGTGTGTTTGGCCTTCTGGCCAGGTGCCTCACCTGTCACTGAAGATGTTTACAGGCTCTTATGTTAAAGGAGAGAAAAGTGTACATGATCAGTTGACACCACAAATAATGGTAATTATCTTGCATGCCAGAAGCTTAGTTGTTAGTGGCTTGGTGCTAGATGATGACGAAAGGTCAGTTGTAGATCTTTCTCTGGAGTACTGTTCCATTCACTATTCAAACTGTATAAAAACACATGTCCAACTAGTTGGTGTACATAGAACCATTCAGGAAAGTTAATGTTTTGTTATCCATTTTTTCCTAGTTGATTGTGTTCTGTTGGTTTTGGATGAACCACTTTACTAGCAAAGTAACCTGACTAAATTCAGTGGAGAACAATTATAATTAGGTTTCCTTGAACCCAGCTTATTTACCCTTTTGCAAAGAATTCTTACATTAATGGATTATGTTTTTTTTAACTCACATGATATAAATACACAAGAATGTTCCATGGGAGCATACTGATAATTTATTGTGAACCTCTTTCATTTCTGTTTTATATGCAAATAAAAGTGGCAAGCTTTTGTACGGTAATTCTGTATTCATTTGATTTTGAACTTGGAACAATTGCATTAGGTTAGGGGACAGAATGGAATGAGAAGGAAATACATTCCCCTTTTTCAACACTTTTGGGCAACAGTTTTATTTTAAAGGATGTAGGGACTTAGTATAAACATTATTTAGCCTTATTTTTAAAATTATATATGGACAAATGTAGAGAGTAACTGATGTATCATCTGTGGATGTAAGATTTTGCATAGTGACACACCAAAGTCAAAAGATTGGCAAGTGTAGTTGGGATGACAACTTGGATCAGCTAATAGGGAAAGGAAGGAAAAATGCCAGCCGTACCACTTGAGCATAGAGCAATTAATTATCCACAAACAAAGCTATAAAATGACTCAATAAAAACACACTGGAGAACGGGCATCAAAGCAAGGTTTAGCTCAAAAAGGCCATTTAAGTTGAAAGCATGGGTTTGGAACAAATTTAATTCAGCCTTATACAGGAGAGGCAGCCTGTGGGTGACACTGTCTGGAGTCTTCCCTGAGACATGCTGACCTGCAGGTCCTGTGAAAGTGACGAAGAAGGTCACTTACAGAAAATCAGCCTTCAAGCAATTCTGCCTGTGTTGTCTCAGAAAGACTTTGAGCCTCCTGTCACAGTATTTGTTTTAAGTTTACACCTACAATGTTACTTACTTACACCCCGATGACCAGAATGCTTCTGATATAATTGGTCATATGGTCACTTGCTGCACATACCTTGGTAATAAAAAGTAACTAACTGGTGGGCACTACCAAATTATAAAAATATTATTCAGGAATTCTATGTTTGCAAAAAGAAGTAAGACAGTTAAGATTTTCTCCAAAATCCAGTCTGAATAATCAAGAGTGTCTCATATTTTTTTCCAGACCAAAGAAACTGCAGTTGCTGACTGTAGTATTTAGCACATGATGAACAGCTGATGCCACTTAGATCTCATCAATAAACCCTGGGAGTTGTCCTTAAACTGAAAAGAGCATTTACTGCAACCTAGTGCTTTTAAATATACTTTCATTAGTTAACAAAATGTTACTGACTTGGAAATGAAAGATGCACATTCACTAGTTAGGAATGTTTCCTGGGGTAAGTCCACCTGCATGGCAAAGAAATGCCCCATACCAAATCATTATTTCATGTAATGAAATATGATTTATATAAACCAATGTTTTTCTTCCCCTATGATGCCTGTATTAAACAAACGTAGAAAACGCTCCGCACCAAACATCATCAAATTTCACAGGTAACTTGTGAGCATCTTATGCAACACAGAAAACAACAGCTGCTTCCCTTCTTTACACAACAGCTTTGGCTTGAGGATTTTCCATACAGAAAAGCACTAAGGAATTTCAAGGGAAGTAGCTTGCAAAAGCAAAGTAAGTTTTAAGACTTCTTTTACATCATTCAACACTGAAGTTCAGTTTCCTCATTTAGTTTTCATAATAAAAATGTTGCTGCTTTTTTCTGTAATATGTTCTTTAAAGTAAGTAAAGTGTGCTCGCTCCTGTGACTTTAATCAAAATCAGATTTGTGCTTAAGGGGGAAGAAAAGGAAGAGTTATCTCCCTGTGATCTGCCTTTACTACCTGTTATTTTAACAGCACTTTAAGTGAAGCTAATACTTGTTGGGTTGTCAGCAGAACCTCCTCCTAGTGAAGAAGGGTCACTTCAGAAAATACACTGCACAGCCCTAAATGGGCATTGTGGTTGGTAACCAGCACTGCAGTCCACAGTGGGCCACCTTCAAAAGTCATGCCAGGCTGGAGCAGTGCTCTGCCTGCTAAGGTTCTGCAGACAGAACCTTATGTATATTGAGTCTCCCACTGACAATCATGTAACATCTCCACATCAAAAAGGAAGCAGTATTAGGAATACATTTAATGCCATTCAGCAGCTACACAAAGTAGAGAGTCAGCCTTGCTGTTGTCATTCAGCACATGAATGATTCAGGTGTAAAGAAGACTAAACAAGAGTCCGGAAAAAAAAAAAAGGTAAGGTTATTAAAAAAAAGTCATTTTGTTCTTTACAGCACACTGTATCAAACTAGGGCAAAGGCTTAGGATGAAAAATGGCTGGTGACCATAACTATTCACTGCTCTTGCTGCACAGAAGTCAAGTTTTTCAACTTTTAGAGTGAGATACTTCATATCAGTCATCAATGTATTTCTATGAGATACAAATATTCATTAAAAATGTATCACTTCTTTAATAGTAGTATCAAACCAAATGTCACTAACAAATACCAGCTCATACAATGCAGAGTATAGGTGGTATTAACAAGATAAAATCTATTTTTACCTGTTTCAAATACAGTAATTTTTATAATCTTGCCAAATCACATTTATTAATAGCCATCAGAAACATTCAGTATAGAAGGGTTGACTGAGATGCAGATTCTTCCAGGTTAGAAGACTTTTCTTTAAAGGAGGAGAGACGCTCTTGATGGCACTTCTTGGTTTATTGCTATTACTTCCATCGAAAATCTTTAGGTCTGGAAAAAAAAAAAAAGTGTTTTAAGAAACGTATGGGCAATACAGTGGCTTTGCTTTAAGGCTGCAGTAGCAGCCAGGGCTAGTTTTATTTCCTTATTCTACTGCTTGAAGTGTTTTTGACGAAGAATATTTTCTGAATGAAATAAAAAAACCAGAACAAATTAAAGAAATTGCCTAAGACCTTTAAGAATTTACAGACATCAGGACTAGTTGGTCAAGGTGCTTCTTACAACACACTCCTAATTCCTCAAACAAAACACAAAGCATCTTGAACTGAATACAGTCTCGCAGTGCTTTAAACACTGGTATTAATTTGTCTCCACTTCTAAAAAGTGAATAATCCACACAACATAAGATAGCAAGTTTTAAGTTAATAGCACAGTTCACCACAACGCTGCTGGAACAGTTAAAACTGATGATTTAAAAAGACCCTACTTTGAATCCTAAAGGTTCTGCAATCTTCTCTGCTTGGATAAAAAATATGAAAAACATTCAGACAGTAGCAGACTGCTGTTTTGTTATCCTCTATGATTTCCTATTCAGGCACATGCCACTCCCCCTGCCTGCCACACCTCCACTGAATGTAGGAACCACATTCTCCATGAACCTACACAGTTCAGAACCAGCTCCTGGTTTTCAGAATGCTGAGTTTGAAGGCTAGATGCACATCTCCACGCCTAACATGTCCTGGAGAGAAGCTGCATGTCCTGGGCTCTGCAAAAAACCCACAGTGCAGGCTCATGGTCTCTGAGGTGCCCAGGACACACATGGTTTGTGCACAGCACAGATGGGCTGCTGGCAGCATCACAGCCCCACAGCCTGGTGAAAATACAGCACCCACCCTTCTCATTGCTTCTCTCATCCATGAATCCAAGCAGGCTGAACTGTGGGTGAATTGTGTCTCACCAGGACTGAACGAGAGAGGTAATAACAATGGTTTTGAAGACATGTAAAGGGACACAGGGCCAGGGGATTTGCAGTGGAGTGAAGAATTCTGGAATACAGGAAAATCTCCAAACTACAACAGTAACCAAGTTAAATTTACAAAGGTGATAGATTTAACCATTCATTTTGTTCATCAATGGAAATGAAAAGCAGACAGCAATGGAAGCAGGGAGCTTACTTTGGAGACAGAGTTTACATGGCTGCAGATATGCCATACAGAAATTTAATACTTAATTAGTCATATGTTGCAGTTCTAGACTTTGTCAAGCAATAGCATTGCAAAGTGAAGTCACTCACGCAATTCTTGTATGAGCCTGGAGGTTATTATGTGAAAGCAACTCCGGAATTCAATCTGTGCTATTTCAAATGCATCATATAAAATTTGATGATTGTATGAATTTTACAAAACAACTATAAAGAAGAGCTAGTGTTCATAACTGTGATGAATCACAAACCTTCTTTGTTTTCCATTTAAATGGCATATTCTGTATTAACATTTGGACTTGTACCCTTTGTGCAAGACAGAACTGCTGTAAGCACTGTATACGTTGTTTATGTCCTTGTTTAATGCTGGACTTAAAATACCCAATGTTTGATGGCTGGAACACACCAGAAAGTCAAGTCACATTTCCTAGAATCCTGGATTCCAGTACTTGCACATATTCATAGAATCATAGAATAGCTTGGGTTGGAAGGGACCTTAAAGATCATCTAGTTCCAACTACTCAGCCATTCCACATCTCCCCCTGCACAACAGAATAGGTATTTCATTATATCAAACTGTGCAGTAATTAAAGTGCAGGATTTAAAAAAAAAACAACAAAACAACAAAACTATCAGCAGTGACTTAGAAGTTTTATCACTGCATTCATTTTAGATGGGTGGACAGTGCTGAAAGATTTTAGGCAATGCAGCACAGCAAAGACATCCTCATCTTCCAGCTTATGGTTATTACTCTTTCATATGCCAATTCATAATGTTGTGTGTTGCTCAAAGGATTTTGCATTTTTCTATGAATAGTTCACTTAAAACTTGAATCTAGGGTTATGCTGCAGGGCTGCAGAACTACAGGTCTCACAGTACTTTATTCTGGGGTGGAAATCAAATCTTTTCTTTCTTGCTTGTAATCTGCATTTCAATTTTAATGCCCATTGTCTTAAAAGTTAAACGCATCAAACACTGGACTCTTAGTTTGCAGTCTTACAAAGTTAATGAAGCTTAAAGGCAGGATTTTCTACACTGACACACTTCTGTGAACAAATACAAAAGTTTTTAAAGCCATTTCTGTTGCCACAGTAGGCTTTTATGGCCACTAGTATTTGGCTTTTGGACTGCTTTTGAAGAGTGCTTGGCACTAGGAAAGCTAAGCCTTGAAAAACTCTGCCTTTGGCAAAAGTGTTACAGGCATTTTGTCAGACAAAGAGTGTGAACCCACAAGACCCCTGTCTACTCAGAGAGAATTATGAACTACTCGTGAACACCAATTGATAACTGCTCATTGATAAATGACATAAATCCATGCAAGAGAGTGTTCTTTGATGGCAGTGCTTTTGCCCTTCCTCAGCAAAGCCCTGAGTTTATTCATTTGGAACAAAGGAAATGGTATCTCCTAGAAGAGACAGTTAGAAATTCACCCAAAGCAAGTCTTCACATAGCTGCTTCTCTTTTTTCTTTTAAAAGTAACATTCTTGGGGGTAAAAAACCTTAGATGTATATTGACAGCAGACTCCAAGACAAGGGGAAATAGGCAGCAGAATGTGGGAACCAGTATCTCTGAAATCTATGCTGAAAGGCAAGTATTATGGGTTCACTGAAAATACACATCAGTCTGTGCAGCAGATGTCTGCCACCAAAACATGTAAAAAATATTTGTCCCACTAACATTTTTATACTCCACATAAAAAGCATGAAGACACAGTTCACTGAATTCTAGGCAAAATACTCAGCAAATTAAATTTAACATCCTGTTCATTACACCAGGCCTTTCAGTGCTTCTCTTTTAACAAATAACTTACCACTGAGTAAAAGGAACTGAAGAGCTGGTCCTATGGTCTGATTACAGCTTTAAAATCTCTTAATGCTGCCAAGGGAGGTCATGGAGTCTCCCTCTCTGGAGACATTCAAAACCCACCTGGATGTGTTCCTATGTCACCTGCTCTAGGTGACCCTGCCTTGGCAGCAGGGTTGGATTGGATGACCCCCAGAGGTACCTTCCAACCCTAACAACTCTGTGAGTTTGTAAATTCTCCCAACTTTTATCCATACTCACAGCTATCAGAAGAGAAACACAACTAATGCAAAATGCTGACAATCCAGTCACTGAACCTTACGAAAGGGATAAACCTGCACATACAACCAGTTCACAGGATCAGTTTTTGCAATGGAAAACAAAACAGTCTGAGTGGTCCTCAAAGTTACTGGGGGTCCTGGTGGAAAACATGCTGTCCACAAGCCCACGATGTGCCCTTGTGGCCAAGAAGGCTTTGTAAATCTGGATAGTCTTTTCATACTTATTATTTGAATGTAATAAAAATCATGGGCTAACTGTACACTGTATATAAGGGATATAACATCCACTTGTGAAGAAACACAAGGCTGGATGCACAGAAAATGCAGAATGTTGGTGGAATCAAAGATCAAATGGAACAGTTATTTAAACTGTCAGAAATAACATGCTAGACTTACAGGATTCTGAAGAAACCCTATACATCCAGGATATTTTTAGTGATTTAAAATTCAGGGCAATTTGTGAAATCTCACTGAAACACAAAACTGACTTATTCTTTCTAAAAATAAGAGCCATTCAGATATATTAAGATACTCAAAAGGTTACTGGAGGGGATAATTCAGATATACAAATGCTTCAGGTACCACTCACCTATAAGTGTTTCGGGGTCCTGGTGGACACCAAGTTGAACTTGAGTCAGCAGCATGTCCTTATTGCTAAGAAAGCCAATGGTATTCTGGGCTGCATTAGGCAAAGTATTACCAGCAGGTCCAGGGAGGTGATCCTGCCCTGTTAATCAGAGCTGGTGAGGCCTCACCTGGAGTGCTGTGTCCAGTTCTGTGCTCTCCAGTACCACGAAGATGATTATGGGGACTGGAGCACCTCACATAGCCAGACAGAGAGCTGTGACTGCTTAGCCACAAAAAGGAAGGCTCTGGGGAATCTCACTGATATGAGATGTGATGCTCCCTGAAGGGAGACTGTGAAGAGGACAGAGCCAGCTTCTTTTCAGTGGAACACACTGACAGCACTGGAGGCAGTGGGCACAAACTGAAACAAAGCAGGGACCATCTGAACATCAGGATACACTTTTTTGCTACAAGGATGACCAAGCGCTGGAGCAGGCTGCCCAGAAAGATTGTGGAGTCTCCATCCTTGGGAACAGTCCTGGGCAAATGGCTCTAAGTGGCTGTGCTTGAGCCAAGGGGTTGGACCAGATAACCTCCCCAACTCACTAGCCTGAGTTTTCTGTACTACAACAACAATGCAGTTAGAATTGCTTCTCAGACAAAACCATAACTGTGAAATCTGCACAGACACTTAAGACAGAATTTATAATGGCAAGCTTTAGTCCAAGGACGCAAGTCTCTTCAAGTCATCTCAAAAGTCACTGAAGAAAGGCACGACTTCCCCAGAATACTTTAAATAATGTTTCATTCTAGTTATTAGAAATGTAGCTTAGACTACCTGTGTGGATTAATACTGAACCTCAGTGAACACACATATACTTCCCTAACAACCCCCACCAACTCTAACATACACCACTTTTCGCTTATCTTTAATCTGGGTCAGTTCCCTGATTCTCCATCCTGTTGCCACACAAGCAGAATGGAAAGGCGGGAAAAGTGATGGATGCTATTTAAACCCCAGCCTTTTTGCTGGAAAAAATGCTCATGAAGCTATGACCTCAGCATTCAAATATCTCAGATGGCAAACAGAAACTAGCAGGACAGAAAGATCTACTTGCACAGTTGCAACTCTGATGGGACCCCCCACTCCACAGAATATTCAATATTCTTTCAGTGTGATGTGAAATGTCCTATTTCAAGGGTATTTTTCCTGTCAAAGTGGACAGGATAGGGACCTTTTCCAATAGTTGAATGTGTTCAACTTTCAACTCCTGGAGTGAATATTTATTTCCATCAACTCTGAACAGACTTGCTGCACAGCTCCATTTTTATTAAATTCTTGTCAGCACATTCCAGCAATGAGGTCTCCCTTTGCCTAGCAATGCTTTGTGGAGGTAAAATAGCCTCAGAAAAAAATAAGTGTGTGTGTTACTCTGTGAAGGCCAAATCTAAGTGATCACCAGTGTGTGCTATACTGCAACCAACTTGATTTCAAAAATATACAGGACAACTTAAACACCGTATTTCTAGGCAAGCAAGAGAACACCTATTATAATACAGTCCTCACAGCAGAGAGATGAAAAATAGCATTACTTACCTCAAAGAAATAATAAGGTTACGGCTTTAGAGTAATATATGACAGTGTCTATTTTATATGTAAAGCAGTTATTTTACAATCCAGACAATCATTTAAAAATGTTTTCTTCTAATTTTTAATAACTCAGAATACCTCTTCAAAACTACATATCTTAACCCAAATTACTGTTTCTTAGAACCTCTAAATGTATTGGGATTGGCTATAACAATATAATTTATGATGGATGATGCCCTTTCTTCTTCTTCTTCCAAAAGAAGTTACACAGCTGCCTAGTTTCTTCAACCACATGCTGCTGATAAACAGCACTTGATAACATGGCCTTATCTTCTTTCATGCCCAAAAAAACCTGCAGTCATCTCTCTATAAACAATCCCTGCTCACACTGCTTTGTTGTTACATTGCATTGTCTAATACTTCTCAAAACAAGTCGTATGAAGTCAAATTTCATGGTATTAACTAGCCATTTGTGTGCTTGCAAGCCTGTATTAATGACTAACTAATGGTTTCAAACCTGCCTCTGCTGAGGAATAGGACTGTTAGTGCTGCAGAAGTGACCTGTCAATACCTGCTCTTGACTCAGCAATGCACACCTGGTGTAGAAGCTTTGAAGATCTAAAATTGCAGCTTTCTTTTCACCTGTAGGCAATTATCTCACCATTGGAGAACGTGGTCCAGAGTTCCTTGGACTTCATGCAATCTTACCAGCAGTAACAACAAGTGTTCAAAAAGGATTTACCCTTGCTTCAGCACTGCAAAGGGTCAGTGCCTTAAGGCTAAGTAATGCCACATGCTAATAAACTGACAGATGAGAGCAGAGGTACAAGAGCAAAAGCTGAAAAAGGTAGGCTTAGAATTCTAAGACATTACTGCTTCCGTGAACAACAGAAACCACTCCAGATGGATTTACCCCTTCCTAAAAATTAATAAACATCCTGTATGAAAGGCACATCCATCACTTCCATTCAGTCTTTACAATGCTCTGTATTACCTGAAAAATTTAATGTCTGGTAGACTTCCCATTTGCATGGCTTATCCATCAGAAACAACCCCAAAGAAGTATCTGTCTTAACTCACAGTTATCAAAATGTTTAAAGAGTAGCTCATGCCAGTGGGTTTTAGGTCTGTGGTTGCTATGATAGCTTTTTTTACCACTGTCTTTTTTTCCACCCTTTCCCCCACTCTGTTCCCTGCTGAACAGTGGAGAGTTTCCCCAAACTGAAGGGGTCTTCAGCATGACTGCATAGTTTTACAGAAGCTCTCTGTCATTTTCTTACACAGATTTCAAGAATGTTAAGAAACAAAAAGGATAAAATGTCTCCAAACGTGGCTGAGAAACTAAAAACCACAAAGAAATGTAGTTTAATTGGCGTTAGAATACTTCTAAACTACTCCTAACTTTTTTAAGCAGTTGACCAATGATATCCACTAGCTCATAAATGTCTCATTTAGGAGAGTTTACAAACAACAGTTTCAAATAGAGGAAGATCAATTAGTGAAAAGATTTTGTGGACTGATCATGCAATTTAGTATTTAGCCCTCAGCCACTCTCTGACGCAATTACTCTGTGGTAGCAGGCACAGTCGATCTTCTTCATAATTATGGAAATCACAATCACAGGAATGTGGAATTATTGCTAACTGATGACTGTTGTCTGCTTACACAGGATAGTTCTATGGCTCGTCTTTCATGCCCACTTATTAAGGGCAGTAGGTGGTTTTTAGCGTTCTCTTGTAACAAAAGGTTCCAAATTACCTTTTTTTTTAAAATAGAACTTGTGCACAATATATACACCATGAAATTCATAGTCTATCTGGCACACATTTTAAGGTTAATTTATGAATAAACTATGAAGTTTTGAGTACCTTAAGACTCCTTTTTACAAACTTCAACAGAGCCAAAATTTACTGTAAACTGTGAAACAAAAGAAATATGTATTTTTTTCAGGTACACTTTGCAAGTTAAGCCAAAGTCAATAGGTATTAGGTAAGTGCACTATAACTAAAGGGGATTTCTGAGTACATTTCATTTTTTTCACTAACCACACTAGTAAATCAAAAACTAAGGATTAGACATGGCTGTCATTCTCTGTAAAACCAAATTATGTGGTTACACTCAAATATCAACAGCATTTGGAGCTACGGGGGAGATGAATTGTTTTTCTACTCAAGGTATACCTACTATCCCACAGCAGCTCTATGACTCTGGTAAAATAATCAGTGAAACAGCTAATGATATTTAAACTATCATTAAATTTCCAATAACCACTGTGGCCTGTTCTAAACCATGAACTTGTTTCTGCTTAGGGCACAAGAACCTTTTCCATGTTGGCGTTATTCATATGAAGACTGTTCATGGCTAAAAAGCATTTCTACAAGTATAATTCATTCTGCTTGGAGAATAAAACCCAGCAACAGAGTAAGAAAAGACAATACTGCTATAACATTAAAGCTATAGTGACTAACCCTCTTCTGCACAAACACTTAGGATTTATCTTTTGTGGTCCTCAGCTGCAGCTTATTTTCCTTTTTTCTACACAAAACTAGCACTTGTTTTAATTTTTAAAAAATGTCCCTAAGTCAAGTTACCTAAACCAATGTTAACAAGCATCTAGGTACTCTTAATGAAATTAAGATTGGCTTATTACAATTTAAAATACAGTTTCTCTAAAAACAAATGACGCAAAACTGATCTAAGCTGTTTAAAAATTACTGAACTTCCCAAATTTTTACCTGGATTATATGAATTCTGTCTGGAAAATGATTTAAGTTAAATCACTGCAAAGTACACGAACTTCATCTTGGTATGATGATGCTTTTTCAAATGAAAGGTTTCTCTTTAAGTGATATATTCTGCTAAAAACTGTAGAAAGAACAGCATTGCACACTTGGCTTTGGACAAAGAATTACGTTATTCTTCAAATAAACAGAGAACTGGGTGAAGGAATTGTGAAATACTTTCCAGACTTCCTGTCAGCACCAGAAGAGAAAAAAAGGAAATCTAGACATTTATAAAAGAGCAATTAAAAAATAATCTGACTCTAATTTCATCTGGGCAAGTAGTTCAACAGTATAATTTACAACCATTTTCCTATTGCTTGTCAAATTCCCATTAATTTAGTTTCTATTCTCACAGCGGAGATCAAGAGACTTTAAGAAAAGGGGAAAGTAGCTTTAGAACTTTCTTTTGGGAAGTCTCTTAAGATACCTCAAGTAAAAGAGCCCAGTTACCCATTTATTATGTCTTACCTTCAACTCTCATTTTAGATACAGTGTAAACTGCCCCCAGGCAAAGGGTAGGGGAATCAGTAGCAATGATGTGTTTCAGGCATGTCACAGAAAAGCAAGAAATTCATTTCAATAGACTGAACAATCTAAACATGAATTTGTGGGATTTTTAAGATTGAGCTACTGACTCTTCTAAATTAGTGTCCAGTTGCTGTCTGCAGTTAAAATCTAATGTAGAGGAGAGAAATTTTCTTCCTAAGTTTCTGTGTGGCTTTTTTTCCCACTGGAATTTAGATCCAGCTCTGGTAGTCTGAAGTGTGAGATTTGGTAACCTTCAAATCTCCTGCTAAATGAAATGCTACACAAAATCTTAAGATATTTTTAGGCCTTTAGTATTAAAAAAGGAAAAGCTACCAGTGATAGTTCCTAGATTTTATTGGGGGTTAATGATATCCAATTAGTAAATGTAATTCCTACTGAGAACCAAAAAAGCCATAGAAAATGAACTTCCAGAGGGATTCTTCCAAGAGTACATTGGAACAGAACTTGGCTGTATTGGCAGGATAGCTTTTTCCTGGTTTATAGTTTGTTTTCAGGAAAAAGTAATACTGGCTCCAGTCTTTTACAAAAGTTTGTGTTGGCCACCTATTCCCTCAGCACTGATACATGCCAGCCCTGCTTTGTGAGAGAAGATGAGCACCCAAGTTGGAAGGGCAGTCCTTACTCTCCACAACCAAGAACCAAATATTACCATGTGAGGCATGACACAAACCCAATTCAAAACCCAAAAAACTGCGGACACATTCTACAACTAAGCAGCAACTAAGATTGGAGAAATATGTATTTTAGTACTTATTTTTTAAAGCCTAATAAATAAACTTGAGATGGTTCTTATAAAAGTAGTTCAAGACCTCACCATGTTTAGAGGAGATCTTTATGGTTTTCCCTCTTCATTTCTCCATATAACTAGAGCTATAACACAGTTACAACACAGCACATCACTGGAAATACTCCAAACATATTTTCTCTCCGTAATATAATGTGAAGTGTCTTTTGGTGTTGGCTCCTTGTGAAGTTATCTGAAGAAATTACCAGACAAAAACACTCACAAAAAAACCTGTCAGTATCTTGCACATACAAAAGTACTGCTTATAACTTCAGCCACATAACCAACATACTCATGGCTTCTCCAGCTGTTACTACATCCGAGAAATAATTTGGATAATTCAAAATATAACTTTTACACTAGGAATTGTAGAATTGTGCAAGACAACTATTGCTGCAGTTCTTGTAAGAAAATAAACAGAAAGGGCAGCTGTGGCTGAGATGATCTCTTAATACAAAAGCCCTTCTGTTTACCAATGCCCACAAATTTGTTTGCTGGGAACATGACAGTTGGCTTCCGGTTGCCTGAGTCTGGCAAGGCTGGCTTTAAGGACACAAAACTGGGGAGAAACTGGAAGTAGAAGTTATCTCTAGCATACAATGTGTAACAGCATAATCAGAGTCATCTGCAGTCCACAGGCATTCAACATGTTTCATCGCCTACAAACTTTTCTTTCTGAGAACATTGTGATTCTCTGCTTTCAAAGCCATGGAGTGTTGCTGATGAATTACCAGGAATCTGTGTGCCATGGCATGGGAATGACACACAGTGTCTGTACTGGGACCCTGCCCAGACCATGCTGCTCAGCTGAAACAAAATTATGGCTCCAGACCAGGTTCTGCAACCCCAACTCAAAGCAGGACATACACACGGGGATGGAAATCAGGCCAGTTACTCAGAAAAATAAACATTAAAGAGGTGTTTGGTTTTCTTAAACCAAATTTCAGAGTTTACAATACCTCAAGTTTTAAAAACATCAGAAATGTTCAAGAACTTTTTCCCCCGAAGGACAAGCAAGAGGCTGTCTGGCCCAAGGGGGGTTCCCAGGAGGGCTGGCAGGGGAACAGGCGCTCAGTATGCAGCAACACCAGCCCAAGCACACTCCTGCAAATCAGACAGCTCTGCTTTCTTAAGGGAAACTCAGGAATGCATCCATCTCACTGGAACAACACAGAGCTGCTGTTCCATATATCTGGTAACATTCTTATTCAAATACTTCTCAAAAAACAATTTCCTGCCTTTAAAACTGTCTCAAAACATATATATCCAGACAGTTAAACAACTTCAAAATGGTACATAACAGGAAAATTTACCCATGAATCTGATGTATCCCTGCTTTTATGGAAGAGAATTGTTTGCTTAGTCATATGTGACTGGTAAATTCTGTGATGACTTCTGTTTAAAACTCATTTAAAAGACATACAATCTGAAACTTCAAACATACTTGAAATAAAGTTTTCATTCATGGTGCAAAATCAAACTTTGTCAAAGGAACCAGTTTTTGATCTTTTTCCTGTCAAAATATGTCTGGAAAAGACATAATTTAACTTTGCTGTATCTACACTTACTTCAGACCTCTCCACGGAGGATCTAAGTAGCAACCTCTGCACAAGTTGTGAAGTTGGTTCGTTCCAATTAGGGATAAAAGAATGCTTGAAGAAAGTCTCTCTGACTAGAAATATTCTGACATTTAATTACCCACTTTCATGAACCAGGATCCCACTTGATGTCTCATCATGAACTCTGCTGTGATGGAAGGAGGGGTGATGGGAAGGTTCTCCACTCAACGCTAAAGATTTGCTATGTTCCCACACCAGACCTGTGCTTTCCTTAAAAACTGTTTCTCTGTTTTAGCATTCCACATGGATATCGAATATTTCTCTGTGGTGGTTCAGCCTCCAATTACAGCAAAAGAGCCTTTAAAAACACATCTACAGCAAGACATTTAAATATAAAATATAGCTGAAAAACCCAATGAGATCGTTAGCAGCATTAAGCATGTTCTCTTCACATTCCAAATGAAAATTATTTACATTCATTCCCTATTATCTATCTTATGGCTGCTTTACCTACAGTAAGGTACATTTCTTAGGTGTAAGTTTTAATGTAAAACCTTAAAGATTAATTTTCTAGTATTAATTGTGTTCATCTCTATCTATAGCCTTACATACCTTTAACCTTTCTTAATGCTTTCAATTGATCTTTTCCACTAAAGGATACAGCTATTTTAAAAGGCTAATATCAACTAATTTTTTTTTTGTAGCAAGAAGATAAACCACAAACACTGTTTCCCTCTAACTCCTCCTCTTTAATCACTCTCAGAGGTATTTAGTTCACTTTTGAACCTCTACCCTTTGTTAAACAGGGTGGTTAGCAGGCTCAGAACTTCATGAAAGATAAATAATAATTAAAAACAAAAGTCACATAAGGCAAGAAGACCTATTAACACTGTGTGAAGGAAAAAAAATTAATTTATAGCTTTTCTGCATCCTTCATTTTCTGATTTATTGTAAGGAGTACTGTTACTGCTTGGAAGCTACCTATGAGTTCTGCAGAAGCTCACAGACCCAAGTTCACAACAAGGCTTTTTATATCCTAAATGCAGAATGAAGGACACAGAGGACAAGAACAGGCTACTCATTTTAGCACTGTGTGTTTGTTCTCACACAGAGAACTAAGATCCTTGTACAGTATAACAAACCATAGCCCAAGGAAAGGCAAAACAGGACTAACACTACTAGCAACATGTGCACTGGGGTTTTTTTAATACAATTTACTAAAATATTAATCTATTTTACTATTTGTTTGTTTACTTTCATCATATATAAAGAACCACAGAATAATTTGCATCCAAAAGGACCACACTCGAAGTGGGAGTAATTTCAGCATTACATCAGGTTGCTCAGTAACCATGCAGTGAGTTCGAAACATCTCTATGGTTGGAGATTCTAAACCCTCTACAGGCATCCTGTCAGCTGGAAAGAATAAAATGATGAGGAACCCGAACAGAGAGTCAGTTTTTCATTCTGAGATACATGTGTGTTTCTGCAATACTTGAATTTCGAAAAAAAAAACAAAAAAAAAAAACCACCTCATGTTCCCTTCACATTTCCTCTTAACGTTAATGTCAGGTAGTTGTTTTTTCAGTACATCTCAAATTATCAGATTTTTACAACGATATTTTAACCAACTTCTATTTGGTTTGAACAAACATGTCTCCTATTTTGACTCATTTTTAAAAGAATGTTTTTACTAGGTGCCTCTAAAAAGAATATGTAAATACTTAAATCTTTGTCACTTCTGTAGTCTTTCCAAGTAATAATGCATACACAACTTGTTCCATGGGTACACACACTCAAAAAGCTCATAACACAGAGTCTAGATAACAGCTAGGTATTCACACACCCTTTCTTTTAGTGATCTTGGTGCAAAGCTGTCTATTCTCAGACACTCCAGCTGGCAACAGTGACTGCTACAATTCACCTTGAGTCCCCTTTATAGACTTCTGTTTTACTTACCACATCAGAAAGTTATCTTACCAAATCTGCTCAATTCTTTATCTTTTATTTCACAACTAAGCCCTTCCCCTCATAGCACTCTGAACACTAGAGAATCATGATAATATGCTTACTTCCTCAGACAGGAAAAGTGCTATTATTTTTCCCATTATTTCAAATTGGAAACTCTTCCCAACATAAAAACTGCTAAAACAAGGGAGCTGAAGGTTAAATTAAAACTTAGCTGTCTGACACTCAGATCCACAATGGTCTGGTTGCAGGCCAGGACAAGAAGCTGAAATTACAACAGTGATGAGCCCTGTGGCTAATGGAGAGATGACAGATAACCACCTTCACTTACCTCTCTGCAAGGTCTTACCAGTTCCTGAGAGCACAAAAGAAGGTTGGACTAAAGACCAACACAGCAAAGGTGTGGCAGCAGTGTTAGATATGCCTTCCTGTCTTAAAGTGGTTCTAGATGGAGAGGCTGACTGAAGGGAAACTTCTAGCCCAGTTTCTCCACTCAGAGCAGTAAAATTTTCCCAAATTCCTGTTTTTCCCTATCCCACCCAGATCCCATTTGCTCCACTTCTCTCTGGCATTTTCTCACACTCATTTTAGACTAATTCATTCTTCTAAGGTCCACCTATTCCCCTGGTTCTGCCCACCACAGTACCCACTTGAGCTCCCCTGCCCTCCATAGTACAGGAGAAGTACTATGATCCTCTGAGCTGAAAGCCTCCAAACCTGCTGCAGCTACAGGGTTTTTAAGGCAGCAGCATTCCACAACCTCCACAATTGGCATGGAGTTAAAAGACTGTATACAGATAGCAGTTACCAGCAATCAGTCTGGATGAGTCTGCAGAGGAGACAAATATAAAACGCTTATTCTCCCCGTGCTTTGAATCCCTCCAAAGGGAATGGTTCCAAGAAATGATGGGAGGGGAATTCTAGCTTCACTAGTGTTTTCACCTGGAGATTTTCCTCAAGGATCAACATTCTGAAGTAGCCTTCTTAACGCTAAGATGAGGGTATTACCAAGTTTAATTTGACTGCCATGATTAAATTAGATGTCATCAAGTTTACTTGCCCCTCCGCCACACACACCTATGAGTCAGCACAATTAAGGTGACCCATGTTAAGGAGATGAACTCAACCAGGACTATGGCAGTGTGTGGGGACAAAGAAACAATTTCAAAAGTTCTGGCAGCATAACACATTTCCTTTGACAATACAGATACCCCCAATTAGTTAGCTAAAGCAAAGTGCCAGCTCTCTGTTCAATGCTAGATTATCATGAGAGAATCTTTGTAAGTTTTAATATTAAAGACAGTTATACAAGAGTATAACATGCCATATGACAGGAGAGGCTTATCAGCTTTACTCCAATGTACTGCAGAATTCTGATCAGTGGTGCAGAGTCAAAATTTCTTCAGGGCTAATCCACTGAAATCTCATAGGAACTAGGACATATCAGCATCTTCAACTCCATCCAGTAGTGAGGATAAAAACAAACATCACAATCTGTATAACTGATACAGGTTAGAAAAAGTCAAAATCAATGCACCTCTTTCAGCCCTGAAGAGGGCTTAAAGCATTTACTGGATTCTATTTTCTTCAACAGAGACTGTAACATGGTGCCTTGATTATACAGAACCAACACACAGACCTTATTTTGGTATCTAGGATGAGAAGCCTAAGAACAACTGATTTCAATCAGCTTTCAAAAGCTTACAGAGTCATGTGGTGTTTCCTTTGGCTACAGATAACAGTTATGCATTACAGAGCACATACAGCTCAAACTGGGTCATTTGGTCTTTTACTCAGCTCATTCTGATGAAGAAAAGAGCTGAAAACAGAATTTTAAGTAAAGCTTTTCTAATTAAAGCAAAGGCCAAAAAACTTACCAACCACTGTTCTTTGTTTTAATGATCTCCTCTCCCCAAAATAAGATGACATAAACAGAAAAATAATTACCTTTTTTTCTTATTAATAATATGAGAGGTTATATGACACATATTCACTCAAAGAGTCCTTTAAAAAGAAATAATCTAAGATACTTACGGAGTCCAAACCTTCGGAAAGGCAGCAATTTCTTCTGGTGTATATTCATCTAACCTCTTGGGGACTGCACGTGGCTGAGGAATCTCTTGCAGAAGGTTCTTCTGTATATCTTCTGGAATAACCTGACATAGGTGAGAACAGTCTCAATTATCTGGTTGTTTAAAAGACAACACCACTCTCCCCAAAGCCAGATCAAAATCTGTCAACACTACTGTATTCTTCATGCTAAGTGTCTGACTTAAATACAAAGACAATCTCACATCTTGAGTCTCCCAGTTTTGTGAAACTGATGTCTTAGGACTTTGCATATTTGTAAATATATGTATATATATTTGTATATTTGCAAATTTTTATATAGCTTCTCATATTTAACGTGTCAAATAGTAGTTTCTACCTCTGTGTTACATTCCTGAATTTCTGTGTTAAGGGTAAGACAGCAACTAGAACATCTTGCTTGGGACTCACGTATCACGACTAGTTTAACAATACATATTGTAACCAAAGTAAGATGGAAGACTCAGGTACCTTGGAGAAGTTCCAAGGAGGGAATGTGACATGAAGGTGATGATGGTGAAGAAGTAAGGGGTCTTGAGACCTCTGACTCAATTCTATGGAGGCATGCCAAAGGGCACACCTGAGGGAGGTTCTGAGGGTGACACCAGGGTGGCTAGTTCTTGGGTTGGACATAACCTTTAGCNAGGGTAAGACAGCAACTAGAACATCTTGCTTGGGACTCACGTATCACGACTAGTTTAACAATACATATTGTAACCAAAGTAAGATGGAAGACTCAGGTACCTTGGAGAAGTTCCAAGGAGGGAATGTGACATGAAGGTGATGATGGTGAAGAAGTAAGGGGTCTTGAGACCTCTGACTCAATTCTATGGAGGCATGCCAAAGGGCAGACCTGAGGGAGGTTCTGAGGGTGACACCAGGGTGGCTAGTTCTTGGGTTGGACATAACCTTTAGCTATGGTAATTAAGTAGCATTATAAAATCAGTAAGCATCCTATGCAGGGCGTGCATCTGTATACCTTGTGAACTAGCTGGTGCACATCTATACACTGTCTGCACCTACATACACCATGTGCCTATATACACCATGGAACAGAAAATATTTATTAGAAAGAACTGCTCTCTACTTTCCCTATATTGTCTCCAGAGGTGTGTCCCCCCTCCCTCCCCCCCGCCTCAATTTTAGGCAACAAAATAATAAAGAAAAAAGCATCAACATTTCAACTACATATAGATATACCAAAAAAACAGCTTAATTTTTTTTAATGTACCATCTTATGACACAAGTGCTATTGCTAACACTCCCTCTTCACCTCCAAATCCCACACAAATGAAAATGCAACTGCATGACTACTCACATCCTCGGGGAACAGGTGTAGTCTCTGCATCATAGTTCTTCTCTGAAGGTTTTTTGGAAGCATTCTATAAACAGTCAGTTTAACAATCTGAGGAAAGATAACATGGTAAGAAACAATCAGACAGCTTACAAATAATATGAAAAGGATAACCTGTGTTTCCCTGTGCCTATTGCATTAGTCACTGCACCTCTTTTCACTCATCTTCCATGCTGAAGAACTCTGGCACCAGATTCAGCAGGTGCTCTAGATTTAGTTTTAAAACAAGAAATATTTACTCCCCATCATATAAATTGTTACTCTAACAGCCATATAGAAAATTTCATCTTAGAAAGTGAAGAGCTGTATTTAGCACTGTGGATGACTGCATATGATCAATCAACTTGGAAAAGACCTGAGGAGCTTGTGGTAACTCCACAGTGTATTGCATATTTATATACACACATTATTGAGGAGAAAAATAATATAGGCTCTAACACATTTGCCAAGTGTTCCCAGCAACTGTAATTTGCTGTGTTTGAAATTGCTTTATAATTAATGCTTTGTATCTTAAGCAAAGCTGACACATCAGTACATTCCACTATGAACATATTATATATGTATTTATAATTGATTCCCTTGCTATTAGTTCCAGATGAACAACCTCACTTCTGAGCATCAGGAATGAATAGAATTTGTACATCTACACTAAATGATGCTCATTGAAAAGTAAACAAAATTCAACAGTGTCTTCTCTTGGACTCTATAATAGATGCCTCTAATTTAAATACAAAACACATTGTTATGGAATTCACCCCAAAGGGGAACATTTGTAAACGCAAAGCAAGGCACACAACTGTAGGACACAAAAAGGGTTTTACAAAGGACAGCAAAGCATCTGGAGCAGACCTACGTGCAATTCTTTAAGTAAAATGTGTGCCCCAAGCCACCTGGACATAAACTATCTCCAAATTAGAAAGTACCCAGGCATGCTCAGCGCAATTTTAAGTTCATGTCAATGAAATGCAGGGCACTAAGCACAAAAAAACCTCCTGGGCATCTGGACATTTTGAAAAGTGTATTGAGCAAAGTTGCTTCTTTTTATAAACTAAAGGAATTCAATTGAAATTTTAGAGACAATCACTGAGTTTCCAGGTGGAACCATGTAGTTAAGACGGATTTTCAGGTGTTATGAAGCCAGTACCACAAATCCATGGACAAACACAATAAATCAAGACAGAAGGAATATAGCACGTCAGGCAGAATAATCTCTAGTGTTGATACCTCCTCTAACAAAAATTAATGAGCATCTATTAAAAAAAAATAAAAAAATGAAAACTAATGCTTTTCAGGGATAAAAACTTCATGCTTGTACAGTTTATTTAAGCCAGTATACCATGTGCTTAGACAAAGGCAAGATGAAGAGAGAAAATGAACTTTCACTGGTTTACTTCACTGAATACTGAAAATCAAGTCAGACACCATAACAATACAAGAAAATACACAGATATTAACAGCTACTCATGCGAACATCCCTTTTATCATTAGTAATTTTCATTTTGCACACTTAGTTTCCTTTCTATCCAGCATTTTTCCTTATAGCAAATGAAAGGTCAGAATACATCAGATCTAAAACAACAAATCCAGACTTCACAACACACTGCCTGTGGGGATTTTTTTTATCTAAAAATTACTTTTAACTTCAGATTGTGATAAAACCAGTGTTAATTTCTTAGACCAATAAACTGTACATACACATGGTCCAACGTGTGATCCTTTGACCTACAGATACACAGAACTGGCTATTTAATGATTCCAATCCAACGAACAGAGAGACTAAAATACTTTAATGAACATTATGTTAAATATTTGGTTCTTCAAACAACCAGTCTCCATGTCTGATTTTTGCTCTTTCTCTGTAGCATGTGGCACAGATACCTGTTGAAATGAACCAGTGAGGTAGAACAGCTGGTCTATTCCAGTTGTAGATACTTCTGACTGGTGAACATGTTCTGATTTTTTTTAGTCACATTACAAAGAGAACAGTTCAGTTGTAAAAATGTGCCTATTAAAAAAAAATAAAATCACTCTAAAGAATGATTTTATAAGCTCAGGTTTTAACACTGAAGAAACACTTCCAATGTTGTGTACAGTCTCTGCAGTACTGATACCCTCAGGATGTGACAGACTAACAAGAAAACAGGACTTGAAGAAGCTAACAGATAATGGATAATTGCACATTCCACAACTGTTCCTGTAGGTAAGTATGCAAAATGCAGTGAGCATGATCCAAAGCATGCTGTGGTACATCTGGCAACCTCCATGTAGTTCAAGAACTTGTTTGCCTTTCCCTGTCCTCTTACACATGTGGGAAGTTCATAACTGCAAGATGTGGAACAGAAAAATCATGCTCACATGAGGCACAAACAATTTTTTACCGCCAGGCAAACCAGAGAACCATAGAACAGTTTGCGTTGGAAGGGATTTTGAAAGTTACCTAGTCCAAGCCCATGCAATGAGCAGGGAAATCTTCCTCTAGACTAAGATGGTCAAAGCCCCATCCAACCTAACCTTGAACACTTCCTGGGATGAGGGATGAGGTATCCACAACTTCCCTAGGACAGCCTTCTCACCACTCACCACTTTCAAA
>VXBX01000768.1:801591-828590 GCA_013400415.1 Scytalopus superciliaris | reverse complement strand
ATACTGGTTTTACTTTAAATTTTGTATTACCTTATTTACCTTTGGTATTACATTTCAGGGAGGAAAAGTGGAGTGTATGATTTATGCCTTTTGAAAAAGGAGTATAAATACTCAGTTTCTTCCTGTATGCTTGTGAAGAGTCTATTATTCTGAAGAGTAACTGAGGCTATTAATTCAAATTGAAATTAAATCTGCTAATGTCCTTACCGTCCTCCTCTAATTGACATTAAAAGACCATGGTATGTCTCAATGTATAAACTGCAGTAGTTTGGGTTTCTTTCCCCATGTAGTGAATGACTGTGTGGATCCTGAATAACTTGGCAATGTCTCCTCTACTTTCTCTCTTCCATGCCTTAAAGATTCACATTTGCTTCATAGAATGTGGTTAACCTTAATCCTAAGTTAAAAAAAACCTTGAAAAATAAAAAGTTGAATGTTCAGTCATTGGATAGTAAAAGCAATATACCTACTATATAGTAATTTCTGAGGTAAATGAAGGATGATAAACTTACTCCAGTGACTTGCATGTGAACTTGTTCTCTGTGCTCATTGAGCAGTAGGTAAATTCAGTCAAACTGAACTTCATGTTAATTTGTAATACTAAATTCACTAAGATTAATTCCATATTTTTACAGTAGCTGGCAAAAGATTGCCGACTATCTCTCAGCAGACTTTGTATCTTCTGATGATATCATGAGTATTATTGATTTAAAAGAACTCTGGAGAGGAAAGATTCAGATATGGGAAAGAAAGGTAAAATAACTTTTTTCAGCTGTAGTTATTTTTAAAGTATCTGTGTACCTCATTTAGAGGATGTATTGTACAGTGCATTTTATGCTTTAAGCCAATTTGGTTTTGACAATGTAATTCAAAGAACTATTCTGCNGTAAAAAATAATAATGCATCTAACTAGCTGAAGGGAAATAATTTTTCTCTCTTCTTTTTGACACATTTATTTGTCTTTTTTTTTTTTTTGTCTCCAGTTTGGATCGGGAGTTGACTTTCCAGAATTTTGTATAAAAAGCACTTCAGCAAAGACATTCAGCACTGCACATTTAAATTCTTGCCTTGCTGTTAAAAAAGAGCAGCAATCAAGGAATACTAATGGTTTCCCAGAAGCAAGTATTATTCTTGATCTTTCTTTGAATAATTCTTCTGTTTCACTTTCCTGAGAAAATTAGTAACTGGGGAAACTTTAGTCAGAACTATAAGTTCAACATAAAAGTGATGATTGGGTGAGATTGAGGAATGCTTCTTTGGGTCNATTGTGTTTTATCTATCACAAATCATTCTCATGTAAGTGTAAGCCATTGTTGCAAGTGCACATCTAATGTTTCAGCACAGACTGAAAACTTTGTGACTGTGAAAGACNCTCATAACAGGTCCTTAAAATTTCATCTGTTTGTTCTTAGGAATACAATACCAATTTTTTTTCAAGTAGAAATTGAGATTTTGTTCAATCTTAATACTCAAAATATCTAAGTTATGAATTCTGTATTTATTTAACCGTTTCTACTTAATTTTAAGTTTGCTTGTTTGTTTTTTCACACTGTTACTGTTTCATGTTTTCCACTGGAGGTAGATAATTGATGGGAACTCCAGAATCATATATGTTGATCAAAAATGAATGTTTATGAAAATTGGTATTGGTTAAGAGGTTATTATTCCATTGTTAAAATATGTACATTTTGGATTGCTTTTGTCTATTCCTGGTAGATCTTATTTTTCTTTGGGTGAGAGTTAGAACTCATTTGATGCACATGGTTGACATTCTAGGAAGTAAGCTTTATTAAACAGAATTAAATACCTTCCTTGGTTTTTATATAGTTATGTATAATATGATATTGTGAAATGTTCATCTACTCCTTTATGCCTTTTATGCTTCTTTCAGAGGTTATCTGTAAGGCAAATGCCCCCAGCAAATCATTTGAGGAAGTTCTATTGAGATGAAAAGTTACAGACTTTTTGATTTGATCTCTTTTCAGGTTTTTCATTACTATGGTCCTGCGCTGGAATATTTACAGATGGTGGTGATCTCTGATCTACCTTCCATTTTTGTGTCAGATCTGGAATTTGAGGTGTATCCTTTTTTCAAGGATCTAAACTACTACTGATAACTGTCTACAGCAGAAAGAAAGCAATCAGGATCTACCTGCAACCAACAGATAGACAGGTGTTGCAAGGGCTCATTCGGTTCTAGCCAGCCCAAATAGTTATAGTGATTCCTGGATTTTTTAATTTTGAAAATTAAATTACACTAACAATGATCAGATATTATTAATATTATCACGCATATCATTTGTCTGTTGATGTGCATGCTATTTGTGGAAAAAGAATAATGTTTTTTTCTGTGTAAGTGTTAAAAATCTCAAGCCTTTTACTAATTAATGAATGTAGCATGCTTCACAATATAGGAACATTTGTCCACAAATCATGTTTTTATTTTGCAGAGATAAAATCTGTGGCAAGGTATAGAAGAGCAGTTTCTCTTGAGTGTGTATGCTGCAGAAATGTCAAGATGTATTGTTTTTAGATGTATGTACTTTTCATACCAGTCTTGGTGTAACAGTAGTAGCTTAGGATGATTTTGAATATATAAGTGTCTGTGGTGAGTTTTGTATGTTTTGTGATACTGTCATATCAAAAATTTAACACTTGCAGTTTGTCTTTGAAATATGATGGTAACTTGAATCATGAAATAAAGATACATAGTGAAGATGAGATTCCTTAAACTGTTCTGTTCAGGAGCTTGTCAAGAAAGAAGGAGACATCTACACTGCTTTTGGACCAGATTTCTTTTCTCTCTGGGAAGGTAAAAAATCCTTTTTATTTAGTATAGCAGAAAAATGGAAGTATGTATATTGCCTATAAAAGTTACAGGAATAATATTTTTAAACCTAGTCTCTGTTTAAGTCTCTGTAATATTTAGCTCTAAAGCAAATAGGGCTTTCAAAGGTGCCTGCTCTATATGCCCACTGAACATTTTTTCTCTTTACCTTTGCTAAGTTTCCATCTTTTAAAAAAGTTTTGCAACTTTTAATCATATCCTGACAGTTAATTTCTGTGCTATCATAATTGAACTATTGATTCTTTAGCAAAAGGCAAGCATGTGTGCAGCCTACAAAATATACCTAGCTACTCTGAAATGGTAAGCTTTTTTATTTTACATGTGCATATTCTGCTTTTACATTCTGATTTTGGATAAAAAGAGCTCATGAAGCATTTACAGTCCTACTTTCCCCTTTCCCCCTTTGCCTTGGAATGACAGTGTGATTATTTATAGCCACAGTAATAGTCGGAAGATGTTTTTCCTGAATGTTATATCACCTTTACATAAAATGTTTTTAGTGTTTATAAAATAAATTGATGCCAATCAAAACAAAACCTGCAATGTGAACATGCTGGTACAGTTATTTAATAACTTATGTACTTTATTTGCTGTGGAGGTGGTATCTCTTTATCAAGCCATATGTTTCATTTTCAGTTTGTTATTTAGGTTTTTAGTAACTTTTTTCTCCATTCTCCTGCCTCTCCATTCTCCATTGTGCTTAGCCAGAAAAGGATAAGGTCCTTTTTCTAGTGCTGTACCAAAAATATCTTTTAGAATTGTTTTATATTGGTAAATATCCCAGGCAATTCTCATTTTCCTTAAGGGTGCTGAACATTTGGTTAGATACCTTTTGCAATCTAAGGGCTTGCATTTCTGCTAGTTTTTTTAAAGAAGCAGCCAAAACAGTCAAACATGGTCTCAGGTTACTTTTTAGTCTGCACATGTTGAATGGAATATATTTTGAAGATAACGGTTTCTCACAGGAATTTTTTTTCAGTCTGCTACTGGCAATATTGTGCATATGTAGGCTTTTCTAATACACGTAAGAGCATTGTTTTGTTGCTTGAGTATTCAAATATATGTGCATTTTTTTCTGTTAGTGCTTATTGGCCTGGAATCTACATAGAGATGTAAACATAGCCTACTATGTGATTAATGGAAAAAGATAATTTGTAGGAAGGGAAAAAAATGAATTTTTTTTTCACAGGAATTCCAAGTCATGAATATCACAGATTATCTTTGAATTCTCTTTTCATTTTCATTGAGATACTATTCTACAGAAGTGTTTGTAGCCAGAATAGTGAGAGACTTGTAGTAGGTAGTAAATAGCTTTTTATGTATAAAATAGAAATTCATTAGTTAACAATCTCTTGATTAGACAAAAAAGTAAACACAATTTTTCAGCTTCTGTGTCAAATTCAGTTCCATTTCAATTGATGTGAATTTACGAGTGTGTTAAGATGTTTTTCTTCAATTGAAGTACATTTGACATAATGCCAAATCAGCAGCTCAGGGCTGAGATATAAACCAGGTTTCAGTAATACTGTGTTGTACTTGCTCTCATTATTTAGGTGGGAGCTTTATTTACATTGCCATGTAATGTAAGCAATGTAGTGATCCCATCTCCTGCCCAGCTGAGTACCAAGAAATGGAAGGAATATATGGCCAGGAAACCCAAGGTCATTACTGGTAGGTATATTTTGTTGTGGCTGTATCTATATGTGTATGTGTATATATATGGTGAGTTTCTTCTATACATTTGAGATTCTCTTCTATGAAATGAAGTCAGGGATTGTCATCTTCATTGACTCTAAAGGGTTTGGTGAATGCAAGTTCAGCTATGCAAACTTACAAGAAAAATTGATAACATCATGGCAAGCTTTGGGGAAACAGTGCTTCTTTAAATCATTTTTGTATGCTGTCAGCTGAGATCCAGGTTCCACACATCTTTCTAACGTGATTTGTAAAATCCATGGGCATAAAGACTTGCAGATGGAACTCCAGTATGCTTCACTTAGGTGCTTTCCTTCTAATTTAAGCATTTCCAGAGGTTCTTCAGTGCACTTGCCTTTAATTTTAATCTCTTCTTGGGAAAATACCAAACAGTAAGAAATGCTGGATGCCTTCATTCACCTGAGAGACAGTGTACTAAACTAGCAATTGAGAATGTGCTGCTCCTTCCTTATGGGGCTATATTTGTGACAGCTGACTCCTCTTATGAACTGTCAGTGCTTAAAAATTTGATTGAGAAAGTGAGAGAACCAAATCAGTGCAGATCAAGGCTGGGGGAAGTTTCTCAGTCAACCAGTAAATGTGCCCTGCAAGTGGAGCCACTTGTACAAGCAGTGACCGTGAGGTTTGTAGGGAGTTGAAAACATCAGGCTAAAGGGGGCTTGGCAATAAACACAATTTAAAGTACTTACCTAGGACAGGATAAGGTGTTGGATTCTGCCTTCTGTCATGATTTTGTTATTTATACATGGTCTAATACATAATTCATGTAGATTCTAAGGAAGACTGACTATTTTTGTTGCCAACGGAAGACAGCTTTCGTAAACAAGTGTGCAGATGAGGATGGCTGCAGACTAATATTATTTCAGTTTTAGGGATAGGAAAAATTGAGAGGAATTAGGAAGAGCTGTATAACAGGGCAAGAAGGTTAATTATGGAATGGATGCTGGCAGTTTAGAGATTTAAAATTTTCTCTGCATGTTTGGAGGTAGTAGAGAGGGTGGGATTATATAACTGGTCACAGCAGCAGCATTTATATTTATTGGAGAGATACTACTGATGCAATCCAGTGAGTGCAAGATCCCCAGTGTCTGCAAGATCTTTGTCTTGTGCTCCAGTGGAAGGGTTTTGTACATGTATTAACTATAATATAATAAGTAACACGCAATAGGTTCTTATTAGGCCTCTTGAATAAAATTTAGAATAAAAGGAAAAACATGGCCATTTAGTTGAAAGCTGTTGATTTTTTTGGTGACTACTACTAATCTGACTGTACTAAGCATTTGCAAATCGTTAATCTTGTTGATCTGTGGGAAGGTGTAAGTCTTGGAATTGGTAGTTCTCTAATGCTAAGATTAAAGTGCAAGATAAAAGCTTACACGTGAAGTATCAGCTTTGAGATGCCAAAATAAACCAGAAAAGGAAAATATTTCAAATGACTAGCAGAACAGGGCAATAGTGAAAATGTTTGTGGAATCTTTTTTACTTTATTATTCTTTTTTCTTTTCCTGGATTTATATAGTGAAGTCATGGGGTTTCCCCTCTCTTCTCTTCTGCTCCCAACTTAAAATTTTCAAGAAACACTGGAATATTTTGTATTTTTTACTAACAAAAATCTGTAATGTTAATAAATGTTAAGCTCCTGTTGTGTTAATTATTGAGACAGTACTGCAAATATCTTAGGAAATTAAATTATTTGACTTTTAAAACTTAGTAGATCAAGAAGTATTCATTCTCTCAATTGCTACATCTACCAAGGTGCTATAAATATTTTCTGTCGTAAAAGACAGCAAACCCATCCTTTTGCTGTTACTGTCAAGTCCCACATTAATTTACTTTCAAAACTGCAAACTGTGTGCCAGTATTTAAAAATAGAATGTCTGTCTCTCACCTAGGCTATGCACAAAGGTAAAGTAGGGAGTGAAACTTCTGTTAATGAATAATGCAGTATCCTTGGGAAGAGTGTACAGTGTTTCCTTTTCTTCTGCAGTTTTATGTTCTTCCAGTGACCATTTACATTGTTTCAATGCACATATGCAAAAAGATGTGTTTTTACCTAGCAGAACCAGAAACTTCTCTTCATTGTTCATGGTAGAAATGTAACTTTGCCAGTTAATGGCTTGCCTACTACTTAGACCTGTTAAAGAACTTCTCTTGGTGGTGATTGGAGTTTCCAGATGTGCTTTATGGTCTGCCTTAGAAAGCTGGCCCTCCTGCCAGTCATAGGAGCCTGGTGCTGGTAATGTGCTGACTTTAAGCCAGCAGCATAGTCTAGCTCAGCTTTGCTGCTGTAGATCATTTATTTTGCATGCTCTTCAGTTTGTAGCTTTACAGGGGGTAATTATCACCTGTAGCTACTGTGTCTTCTCGAAGGCTGTAAGATTTCTCACATAACAAAAGAGGGTAAGTGGAAGAATTTTGACAGTGGATTATAGCTTGTTTTAAAGCTGTTTTCCTGAGGGCATTTCAAAGTTATGTCCCAATGTTTGTTAAGTTCCAGAAATTGAACTGAAAGGAGAATCTTGCCGATATTATTTCTTGCTGCAAGGCAACGGCTCTGGAGGATGTAAAGCAACCTTGATTCACTCAGCTGGCCAGATCAATGGTATGGCCACTCTTGCGGCAGTAAATGCAAAGCTGAAGACGAGAGCAGAAGAAACAGAGTCAAGTAAGAGTAATTGCTTATTTAATTAAGAATACCTGAGTGCAGGCAAATGCTACTCAATTTCAAATGCTCCTTTTATTCGCTCCAGTCAGTGTTAAAAGGGAGAAAACAAGGAGGAATACATTTTTTGAGTGTGTCTATTGGCAATATTTTGTTAAATCCATAAAAATATAATGAGCTTATTTATGTATTTACTGCTACCATATTTTTTAAATCAGGTATGTAAAGTTATAATCAGTCATTTCTTATAATTGGAATTAGTTGAAAATTGTTTATTGTAAAGGGAACATCCAGGTAATATTAATGCAAATCAAATTTGTGAACACTTAAAGTTTAAACAGTATGTACTGTTGGTGTAAAAACTGCCCAACCCCTGCCAAAAATCTAGGTAAATATCTGTTGATCGTCCTATTTGAAATCATCCTATTTCACTGATGATTTCAAATAAAAACTGCAATGCCAGCAGTCAAATTGAGTTTCGTGTTCACCTTCAGTTGCTTTGCAAATGTCCGTGTTACTGCAGAGTGTTCAGGGTATGAGCTAGCACTTATGTCATAGCTGCTCTACTTGGTAAGAGCATGTATGTAGATATTTATCTTAGAGTAGTTGTCCTGTTACAATCCACATACTGGATAACTCTACTTATTCCTGTACTTGTTTCAGTAACTGACAAAGAGCGCAGTGACCTGCATCTTACCTGCTAAATTCCTTATTATCAATATAAATCTGTGTGTGATATGACTGATTACTT
This sequence comes from Scytalopus superciliaris, assembly GCA_013400415.1. Lineage (NCBI taxonomy): Eukaryota > Metazoa > Chordata > Aves > Passeriformes > Rhinocryptidae > Scytalopus > Scytalopus superciliaris. The sequence continues at coordinate 820,613 of VXBX01000768.1, read as the reverse complement.
GCCATTTATCCTAATTAAAATCCCATTAGTACAATGTCAGAAAACTGAAAGTCCTTGACCATATGTTGGGAGAAAACTTTTCTTTCTTGATATCAAACTTAGAATCTTTTTACCTTCCTTAAATGTTAGTCATGTTAATTTTGTTGTCATTATCTTGGTTTTTGTACAGAATTTCAAAAATACTAGTCAGGCATCTCTTCCAACTTATCCTCCTGATGTTCTATTATAATTGACTTGTTTGTTTTTTTAAATGATTAGCCATGTTTGAAAGTCTGGTTGTTTCCTTTTAATAGGAAATTTGTATGTTTGCTATGTTTATATTTTCTACTAAGAAGTAATGACTCCAAAGTCCTATGAGAGATTCTTAATAAAAACTTTTTCTAATCCGTGCAGGCTTTTGTATTGCTGACTTTATGAAGTCTCTGCCATGCTTTAGTGGAGAGGAGATTGTAGAGAGAGAAACAAAACTGTCTCATCTCCAGGTATTTTCCTTGAAGGAATATCTCAGTAAGTAACAGGGAAAGCACTGGTAATTCTCAAATTAGTATTTAAAAGCTCTTTATATCAAACTGAATGTGATGGCTCATCTTGCAAAACTGAAGTGAGTTGATAACTTTGTGAAGAAATAGTGAAGGCTTAAAAAGAACTTTTTTGTCTGTGATTGTGTGTCAGATAATGAAAAAGGGAACACTGACTTAAGGTTGGTGGTTGGTTGTTATACTAATTCTCTGAACGTTTGAGCATAGTTTTGGAATCATTTTGTGGTAATTCTGTGATGATTTCCCCAAAAACCTTTACTGCTGGATATGCTTTCTACAAATACAAGAATTCTGGTTTTGATTTTTTGGAGTTTTTTTAAATTTCATTCTTTCTTGCAAAAGTTTTAAACAGCAGAGGAAAAGTATACATTGGATATTTGTTAGATTCATCATGAAGTGTCATTCATAATAGCAACTAAAAGGTCATCCTCTGTTGATTTTCATGACTTTGCAGAGAAGTACATTAGAGTGTCCTGATTTTTCCCAACTAAGTCCATTGCTCAAAGAGACTCTATTAAAAGAAAAATGCTTCTGAGGGATTGGCTGGCTTATTGAACATGGCATTCTGTGAAGATAATTTAAATGTATTATCATTAACAGAATAGCAGCTTAAAGAAAATAATATTTCTGCTAATAGTCTTGTCTTCCACCCCCTGACCCTGCCAACTTGCAGTCATTCTCAGATTCCTGTCAGCTTCAACCCTGAGCTTGGGGCTACTTTAGAGCTTAGCTTGTGTTTTAGTTTCAAGTGGAAAATTCATTTCCATTAGGAGGAAGACTGAATAGGAGCAGTTGGGATTGACTGATCATCCTAGATCACACCAGAATTACCTGACCCTTGATACTCTGACCAAAGAGACCAGAACAGGCTATCAGTTATACTGAAGCCACACTCTTGCAACAGCAGCAAAAACAGGTGGATGGTAGGTTCTGCAGACTGGAGCTCTTCATATTTAGACTTAGCAAATCCAGATGTTTGTCTCTGGGGGATTCAAACCTGGACATACTTAGAAATGCATATACACAGAAATTAAAGGACTAAAAATGGGATTCAAATGTAATTTCAGCTGTTCTCACTGCTAAGTTTTTTCACTTGTCTGTGGAATAAACCACCCATGTCTTGCTAAAGGATGCAGTAGTTGGTGTCAATTTAACTTACTCGTGCTATTGATTTTGGGTGGAGATTTTCTTGTTTAGTTGGTTTTTAGCAGAGTCCAGTTGTTCTTTGATACTTAACAGGTGCAATACCTTTTCTTTTTATAGAAAGAAAGGAGTTGACCAAACAGCCTCCATTTATTTCTACCAGTGAGTTCAAAATCTTATTAAAACTAACAAGAGAATGTTTTTTGGACCTGTGCAACACTAGTCTTCCTTACCCTGTTCTGCAGAAGGCTTCCAATAAAACTAGGTCTTGCACTGCAACTTGTGGTAAGTATCATCATTTAGAAAATACACTGCTTGTTCTCTTGATGTTTTTTTCCTTCTGGCCATCAATTTTTTACTAAAAGGAGGAAAGTCTTTTTACCAAAATAGGAAGAGATGAAAGGGAATATAAAGTAGCTTTCTAGGCTTTCTGCAAATTGAAATTACCCTTGTCTCAACTATTTCCCTTTTTTTCCTTGACAAAAAATTGTGCAGAAAACATTTCTAATGGCATCATCAGACAGATTTTTCATTTATTTGCATAATTTTAAATACATGCATTAAGGAATATCCATCTATAAAGGAATGTGCNTATATTTCTTGCAGAGTCTGATTTAGTGGAGCCAAATCCATTGGAGTGGCCAGAAAGACATGTTCTTCAGAATCTGGAAAACTTTGAAAAAAACAAACAAAAAATGAGGTAATAATGAAATACTTGAGATTTTCTTTGTAGTGGCCACTGAAGATTACTGTAGAGGAACTAAGTATGTTGATAGCCATTGTGTAAACTGTTTTAAAATATATTTATAATCTTTCAAAGCAAATATTACTTAAGGATAAAATTGTCTGTCAATTTTCAAAAGGGTATTTCTTTGGTATTTGAAGTAGTATTGTTTTGATTTTTATTAACTAAATGCAGGTGAAATTTAGCTTAAAATAACATAGTTCCAAAACTAAATTACCAAAAAGGCACTTCTAGAAAATGGCAGAAAAACATACAGAAGCTTTTCTTTCTCCCAATATGTTCTAAATGATAATTTCACAGGTTTTGTCAGCAGGTACAATGTGTTTCTAATCTCCTAATGTTTCATAGATAGTTAATACTTAGTGTCATGTCTCAAGTAACTTTAAAGTGGAAGATCCTATTGGTTTTATGTTTGAAATTTATACTCAGTTACGTTTTTCCTTCAGTGCCGTTCAAGTGAAACCTGTAGACCTCTGTGTCACTTAATACAGCCTATTGGTTTAAGTTTAGTTTTCACTTTATAGAAGATCTAATAGTCTTTGCTGATCTTAATGTTTTTGCTGACACCATAAGAGCCAGGTGTCCAACTGTCTTTTTCTTAATCATTACCATCCCATCTCTCTCTTTCAAATTTTTCTGTGGATTATATTGGAGTTCCACATGCGAGGAATTCGCACATTAGAGCTCTGCTTTTTAGTGGTGGTTGTTATTATTACTATTATTGTTGGCTTTTGTTTCTCAAACAGGTGAAATTCTTCCTTCTAATTAGCTTTTGAAATGCTTCCTGAAGGACATTTCTATTTCATAGTCAGTTAGAGTTTATTTCATTGTATTCTGAATGATTATCTTCCATATCCTCTATCAGTATACGGCATATTGCTTAACAGTAGAAAAGAGAGAATTTTGCCATACTTGACTGAAGACACTAAAAGAGAGCAGAGGGTTGCATGCAGTAGTGGCTTTATTTTGCTGCATATTGTCTGTTTTTATTTTTTAATGGGAACCAAGTTTTGGTCCTACAGGTTCATAAATGGAAAAAAAGGAGGAATAATATTCATCTCATGTTGTATTTCATAACCAAGGTCGCAATTCTTGAAGAAATTACGTTTTTCAGTAGGATGGTAGAGAATTTGCATCAAACACAGTTTATCATGAACATTTGTGTCAATGTTCTCAAGAAGCAAGCTTGTTCATTTTATTTTGGCAATAGTTTAATTGTTCCAGAATAGCAGTGATTTCACTTTTGGTTTTTTTAAATACCATGAGATTACTAAAGAAAAAATATCTTAGATTGGTCTTTGTTTTGTTTTTTTTAAAATCTTTTTCAGAGTTTCTCTGTTTGCACATTCCTCTGAGCAGTTGCTGGGGCATAAAGATAGCCAGCGGGAGTCACTGACATTGCTCGATGCTAAAGAATTACTGAAGTATTTCACACCAGAAGGGCTACCCGTTGGGGATCTTCAGCCACTGCAAATTCCCAAGCGGTATGGATCCATGGTCTGGTTCACATGGTGGTGTTCAGTCAAAGGTTGGACTCAGTGATCTCACAGGTCTTTTCCAGCCTTAATGATTCTATGGCTCTCATTCTTCCTACATGCCTTTACCGTCCCAAATCTATTACTGCAACATTATGTAACCCTAACCTGCAAGGTGATACTTATCTCCAGTTTACAAAATCTGAATCCAGTAGTTGTGATGTACTTTCCTTCTCAGCTTCTTGACTCCCACCCACAAGCAATCAGCTGGCAACTCAGATGTCAGATCAATGGAAATGATGATGCTTTACCCCAGAGGCTCTGCCCAAGCAGGCACGCTGATTTGGTCTTCCTATGTCAAGGCATTTGTTTTTGATTTTTGGAAGTATAACTTATCTTGACTGTAACTTGTTAAAATAGATCTGTATTTTTCTTCTTTCAGTGAAAATGCATTTCTTTTGACACCAGAACTTACTCCTCGAAAACTCAGAAGTTTGCCTTTTGAAAAAGCAGCTGGATGCCATTATCATGGACTTGAGTAAGTTTCCTGGCTTCTTTTTCCAGAATTATTTTTTAGTTTCCAGTCTAGGTGTAATTAGAAATATTTCAAGTAACATGTGTGTTAATTACAGAAAATTTTTTGTATACTTTTCATTTGTTGGAACAACTTTGCACATGCCAGCTCTCCCTTTCTTACGTTTATTTTGGTCACTGGTTTAAATTGGAACCCCTGCCTTGATGTGTAAGTGTGCCTTGTGTGAAGTGTAAAAATACTTAAGTTTTTTTTCTAAGCTGTACTTCTGTAGTTATTCTCAGTGTCTCTGAAAATTTTAATTTAGAACTAAAAGTGTCAAGAGAAATAGGATTCATTAGTATATATCAAGCTCCTGTGGCAGGAATGAATGAAACACATACATAGTTTCTACTTTAATATTTAACTGTAGACACTTTCAAACTAATAGCCACAAGGTTTGAGACCTGCTGTGATGCCACCTGTATGTTCAGGAAACCTGTAAACAATACCAGCAGGCAAGTGTTAGTGTTAAGAACGTTCAAAAGGATCAATATGTTTAGGACTGTATTTAGTCCCAGCCAGCCAGCAAGAGTTATTTGTCAAAGCTTCAGATGGGCAAAGGTCATAAAATGTAGTTGTGTAAAAGCAGTTTAGGAAAAATACAAATATTGACAATCAGGAGAAGAAAACGATGTACAGAAATGATTGAGTAAATAATTCAGTATAACTCTTCCATATATACAGTTTCAGTCTTAGTGTAGTATAGATCAAGAAGTGCAGTGTAGGCAGTTGAGTCTTTGTGCAAGTTTTTGCTGCCTCCTAAAATCACATTTTCACATTATCAGAATGTGACTAATGATGCTGCTGGTGTATTTTTCCTATCAATTTTACAAATAGTTTGGTTAAGCTTATGTTTAGTATCTGGTAATTTCAGCCGTGTTCTCTAGGAAAATGAAGCACTCATTCTGTCTCTTCAGTTACCTCTTCTCTTTTTCTAAATGGTAACTCATGAACTTGTTAGCCTTTCTAGATATGTAATAAATGGCACAGAGAGGCAACTGGGCAGATAAGAGAAATGTATCTGGTAGGTGTGGGAAGAAACCACTTGGTCTTTGTTGCTCTGTGCTATCTTTCTGCCCTGCCTGACCTCAGCAAGGAGTGTGCCTGAAATTTCAGATTAGGCACAGCACAGCTTGTGCTGCCTCTTCTCACAGCAAAATATGACAGGTATAGACCACAGGGAGTCCTGGGTGTATTGTGGAGAGGAGGGAGACCCTGGGATATTAATGTTAGAGGAGGAATGTGCTTAGCAATATGGGAGGGAAGCAGTAGAGTGAGATGGTAGTAACTACTGTGAAAGGGAGGAACCTGCAGCTGTATGATCAGAACATATTGTGGCAATAGTATCATGGTTTTGGAGCAGATGTGTTTTGTACCATGCAGTTGTGATTGCGGTTTTCATCTCCTCAGCTGCTGTACTTATATTTGGAGGTAAAATCTTGTCAACATAATGAAGAGTAGGAGTTATCATAGAATGGCTTGGCTTGGAAGGGACCTTAAAGATTATCTATTGCAACCTCTGTGCCATGGACAGGGACACCAGCATCCCCACATCTTTCTCCTCAGAGCTGCTCTTAATCCATTCTCCATTCAGGATGCATCTGTGCTTGCCATTGTCCCGACCCAGGGGCAGGATCTTGCACCTGGCCTTGTTGAACCTTGTTAGGTTTGCACAGGCCCACCTCTCAAGCCTGTTTAGGTCCCTCTGGATAGCATCCCTTCCCTCCCACATGTCAACTGCACCACATAGCAGGTGTCGTCAGCAAACTTGCTGGCAGTGCAGGTTATCCCGCTTGATCCACTCTCCATGTCTCCAACAAAGATGTAAATAGTGCTAGTTCCAAAACCAACCCCCAGGGAACAACATTCATCACTGGTCTGCACTTGGACATCAAGCTGTTGACCACTCTTTGAGTGTAACCATCCAGCCTGTCCATTCACTGAAGTCAAATTCTTTGCACGAGTCCAGTTAGATCGTACCAGTCACTCTTCCATTACCCATGAGCCCTGTAACCCTGTCATAGAAGGCCATCAAAGCTGTCAGGCATGATTTTCCCTTGGTGAAGGCATGTTGGCTGTCACAAATCACCTCCTTATCCTCCATTGGCCTTACTGTCGTTTCCAGGAGGATCTGCTCCATGTTGGGCATAGAAGTGAGACTGACTGACCTGTAGTTCCCTGGGTCTTCCTTATTTCCCTTTTTAAAAACAGCAGTTATGCTTCCCCTTGTCCAGCCAGTGGGAACTTCACTGCACTGCCACAACTTCTCACATACGATGAATAATGGCTTAGCCACTTCATCCACCAGTTCCTTGAGGACCCAGGGATGCACCTTAACACGTCCCAACTTGCGTACCTTCAGCTTCTTTAGATGATCTAGAACCTGATCTTCTCCTACAGCGATCAGTTCTTCATTCTCGCAATTCTTGCCTTTGCCTTCTGTGGCTTGGGCTGTGTGGCTGAAGCGTTTGTTGGTGAAGACAGGCAAAAAATTTGTTGAGTAACTCAGCCTTCTCCATATCCCAGGCAATCAGGTCTCTTGTTGCATTGTGGAGAGGGTCTGTATTTTCCCTAGAGTTTCTTTTACCACTGACATACTTAGAGAAGCTTTTCTTGTTGCCTGTGATGTCCCTGGCCAGATTTAATTGTATCAAGGCTTTAGCTTTCCAACCTGATCCTGCTGCTCAGATAATTTCTCTGCGTTCCTCCCAGACTAAATAACTTTGCTTCCATCTGCTATAGGCTTCCTTTTGGTGTTTGTCCAGGAGCTCCTTGTTCATCCACACAGGGGCCTCCTGGTATTTTTGCCTGACTTCTTTGTTGGGATGCATCACTCCTGAGCTTGGAGGAGTTCCGACCAGCCCTCCTTGTTTGGTGGGAACAAGATCCAGCATAGCACCTTGCCTCACTCAGAGAAGGAAGTTATCAGTGCATTCCAGGAACCTCCTGTATTGCCTGTGCCCTGCTGTATTGTCCCTCCAACAGATACTGGGTGGTTCAAGTCCCCCATGAAGACCAGGACTAGTGAGGCTATTCCTATTTGTGATTAAATTGATTTTTGGTGTAACGAACATGTGCCAGACACTTGAATCTTGTGTTGCAAAGGGAAAGTAATTGCCATTAAAGCCATGACTAAAATGGCAATTTAACCTCTAAAGATAAATAGATTTTTTTTTAATCTTTATAGGGGATGTGACTACTCAGGGGACTGAGAATATAAATAAGGAAAATTAAATACCTTGACATTTTTAAGTTAAAAGAACTTACTGTCTTATCAGATAATGAACCTATTTCTAGTGGAAAGTCTTACTCAACTGTAGAAATGGACTCAGCAGGCAGTTATTAGAAAAGTGAATTTCTCCCTGAATATGAAAATACTCTGAAGAAAGTGGAAAAATCAGATGTATCAATTTAACATGAGTTCATGTTAAGAGATAAAAGTAGAGAATGTGTCTGGAGTTCCTAAGAGTGGGAAGCATTGCTGAGCAGTCTGGAGGGTGGGCTGAATGATAGCTCGCACCATTCAGAATGCTTTCTAATAAAAAGGATCAAATAATACTGGACAATACAGTTAACCTTTCCCTGCAGTGAAGGTAGTGTAAGTTTCTGGGCAATGAAACATTGGTCTCTTGCAAGGAATCTTGGAAATCATGTACACCAGGGAAAAGATAGTTAAGATGAGTTTTCTATCATTGTAACCTCCTGTGTATGTTTCACTCAGCACTGTTCATTTGTTATCTTTCAGCTCCACTGTATTTAATGCTGCTTGTTGTCTTGATTTGATTGATTAAACCACTTACTCATTGTAGCAAATAGGAAACTTGTGCTTGTCTAGTGACACTTTTTTGTATTTTTAGCATTTAAAAAATGTGAAGCTCTCATACAGCAGTGTTTATCTCAGGCAACGCTAAAGGTTGCATTTCAGAGATGCAGTTAGCAAACGCTTTCTTTTCAAGGAAAAAATTCTGCCAATGTCCATGGAAATCTTATTTGTACGACCACAGGGTAAAGATTTGTAAATAGTATAGGATTCAGCTTCTTTGTTGGAGCTGAACTTAAATATAGAGAAATCCATAAGGCATGTGTTAATTTACTGGGCTGTTATAAATTATATTTTAGAACAATACACCAGTTCAAACAAAAAAAAAAAAAGTTTGGCAGTTCACATAATTGTCAGAAGTAAGTTTTTCTGGTTGTAATAAAGCAGAGACTTTCTCTCACAGGTTTCTCACCCGATTTCAATTTTAGATATTGTCTAGATAACAGGAGAGCCTTAGAGAGAGACGTGGGATACGCTGAACTTCAAACTCGTCTTATTCGCTATGAAACTCAGACTACTTGCACCAAAGAGTGCTGCCCTGTGCCAGCTGTCTTGAGTCCTCTCCCATCTCCCGCAGTCTTGTCAGAGCCTGGAAGTGTCCCTGATGGAGAGTCTTTACAAAGTGAATTCAAAACAGAGACATCAAGGCTAAAACGCAGATCAAAAGACTTGGATTGCTTTTATCCCAAAAAAAGGTAATGCACTGAATAAAATGAATCTTTAGCATGAAATATTTCAGTAGTCTCTTGTGAACTGCATCTTTTCTTTCATCTCAAAATGTTTTAGTGAAGTTATCTGGACAAATGTTCCAGTTGTTTAATCCTCTTCTGTAGGTTCATTTTTTATCTCAGGTGTGACCTCTCGTTGATAGCATTAGATTAATCAAAACCACACGGCACAGGCACCTTTTATTTAAGAGATCTGGGGTTGTATCTTGCAGAGTCTCAAGTGCCTTTGAAAAGATGACAGATAGCCTCATCTAGGACTGAAACTGTCAGTGCTGCTGCAGTACAAATAAACAACTAAAGGTTTAGAAAGCCAAGTACTGTACAAACAGAATAATTGAATTTCTAATCCAAAGGACTGCTGGCATAAGATGACCTACCAGAAATTCAATCTTATTGTCAGCCTTGTTTATTAAAGTCTTTTCTGAAAGCTTAGTTTTTAAGATTTCCTTTTATACCTTCTCACTCTGAAGATGCAAAGTCTTTGCATCAATGAAAAATAACAGCTATGTAACAGTATTTGTGAATTCACTTTTTACTGTAATACTTCACTTCTCCCTTCCTTCCAGTCTGATACCCTTTGCAATCTAATTACACTGAGCCTTTAACAGAGGTATGGTTTTAAGAGTATTTGTATCTTTTGCAGCTTACTGAATAGTAGGAAAAGAAGATGTAATTTTTCCTCACACTTCATAAATTAGAGTTTTGGAATTACTAATGCTCTTACAGTTGAAGGATCAAGGATTACAATGTTCCCATAGAACTATAATGCCAAACTTCCCGTAGTCAAAGATGAGTTCTATAGGGCCACAAGAAATTAGGTAGTTTCAAGAAGTATTCTTATCCTGAGACTGGAGACCAGCAAACACCATTCTTCTTACCTATCTAGATGAAGGGTCCATATGCAAAACTACCCCTTCTTCCAAGGGGTTTTACTTTCTTTGTTATCTGGTTTCTTTGATTCATTTCTGGGCTTTTTTAATCAGAGGTGCAGTGAGTCTACATATCAGAGACCGATCCAGTCAGTAGAGTGTTCTTCTACTACAAAAGATGTTACATAAGAGAATCCTGTCTTCCTGTCTGCTCTTTTCAGATGCTGTTTGCAAGAATGCACTATACTTATATCTTTCAGGCAGCAGCCTCTATAGCAGAAAAAAATGGCACCAAAAGAGTCAGTACAGAATCTGAAAGTTCTATCTTTTTGTTTCTTTAAATTCCTTCTAGGCTAACCAAATCTGAGAGCACAGATTCCCTCCTCTCTCAGGCAAGTGGCAGTAGCGGGAGCCACTGTGCAGTGGTAGTAACAAGGAAGAGCTCTGCAAGATCAGCTGCTTTAGCTGTGATGCCACCAAAACAGCCTGGCCAGCCCCACAAAGTAACCACCAAGGCTGGCTCAGTGAGCTGTGGAAATGCTGCCCAACCTGAGCCCTCAAAGCCAGCAAAGGAATCAAGATCACAGAAACATACAAGGGTAAAGGTCTATGTTGTTTGCTTAGTGAAGAAGCATCTGGTTAACTTATTTCCATGGGACTTAATTTTTTAAATTTTTTAACTTAAAGTGAAATGTCTTCATCTCTGTTACTGTTAAATTTCATTCTGTTCACTTGTGTAAGTGAATCCTGAAGGCACTAAGGAGAGTGCTGCAGAAGCAAGGAACGAAAAAGTACGTGAAGGAGTATTTTTTCATGACCAGGGAATTAACACTGAGAGAGATAACAAATAGAGCTAAAAAAGGTGGGAATGACTATCAATGAATAGGAGTTATGAAATGTAGAAGATTAATATAAAACCTAAAGGCACCAAAGAAATACCTGTGCTGAAAGGGTTGAAGCCATTGTGGAAGAACAGACTATTCTGAGAATAAAAAGATATTCCAATAGTCCATTAATTCAGATAACACTTAAATACTTTGGTGCAATAATATTTAATTAATAGCTTTATATATTAGGAATGCTAGTTTTAAAATACAATACATGAAACTGTTCCTGGCTTGGTGGTACTAATTTTAAATTAATCCCAGGGTACAGAGGAGACACTGCAAGAATGTTGATGTTGTACTGTCAATGGCAAGTTGGGATTGCCCAAGTAAGTTTAAATTGGTGTGACTCATTCAGACCTACAACAAAGTTTAAACATCTCTGAATTAAAGAATGGCAGAGGAAATTTTCCAGTATGACTTTAGTGTCTGATTTAAATTATATTTTTTTAAGTGGATGCATCAAACAATGGAATATCAGTATAATGAAGAGTTATCTTTTTATACATATTATTTTGGAGAAGAAAAAAACAAGCCAATATTGATTTCTTTTCTGTCTTCTAAGCTCCATGTGAATATTCACTGATCCTTTACATTGCTTTGATGTGTAAGCATTTCCTTAATTTTTTTAGATGAAGGAAATAGAAATAGATTGTTAAATAACTCTGCTCAAATTTGGTCAGTGGGTTGATGGCGTTTGGGCAATGGATTAAAGAAAGGCAAGAAGAAAGATCAGGTTTTCTATTTTGGCGGGGGGTATTTGCTTCCATTGGACAATTTGTCATGTTAATAATTGGGATGAACTTTTGAATGTCTTTCTGCTGTTTCCAAGATGCTGAAGGAAGTGGTTGCTAAGACTCTTCAGAAACATGGAATTGCAGAGGATCACAAGTGCTTTGCATCGTGCAGCCAGCGTCTATTTGAGATATCAAAGTTCTACTTAAAGGTAACTAGAAGACAACGCTCTTACAGTTCTTTGTTCTTAGTTAAGTGAGTCTGTTTCTGAATAAAATTTGAGGTAGACTGTGGGATATTCAGACTTGATTAAGATAATATTTCCTGATGTGTTAGTAATGCATAGAATGTGTGGATAAACACTGGGACTTGTTGTCAAACGCAGAACGTAGTTTTACAATATATTTTGGCAGTGGCTTATTTGTTTTTAAACCTTATAAAGCAATAGTCTTTTATGTGAGATAACACCTTAAGGCCTGGGTCTATGAGGTCAGGTTATACTTCTACTATGTTGCTTCCTTAGCTATTTAGCTGTCTCACAGCTCAGCTTCTCCTTTGTTCTAAGACTGTTGGCTTGATAAGTAGCTTACAGAACTGACTTAGAAATTCTAGTTCCCTGATATGCTCACAGAAGTCCTTGTAAATGCATTGTAAATGTGCACAACTGTCCAACACATACTGGCTTGGTATCACCTGTAGAATTGAACCTCGTTTTTAGGAGATGACAATTCTTTCCTCCATGTCTAGGAGACTTTGTGAATCAGTGCTTAAACCACGTTACTTGGTCTGAACACAAAATCAAGTTAAGTCATGGGGTGTTTGAAAGCTACTGCTCACAAGCTGAGCTGCTGTTCTGTTCATTTGCATGTGTTTAGTCCATGTCTATGCATGAACTAACTCAGTTTAGTCAACTTCAGTAAAGGTGATTTGGGCTAAATGAAGTTGCAGTTGAACAGGGCTGAATGCTTACACAGGTAATCTAAACATCTTGCTGATAAGCACCAGCTCCTTAAATAATTGGAAGAGAGTTGCGCAGTCGTTCTGTAAGTGCTCCCAAAATCTCACCAAAATATGCCCTGACAGATCTCCTAATCCAAAATCAGAAAGGGCTGCATGTAGGGATAAATGAGTAGGGCAGATCAGATGGGTTCATTGTTCCATTCCAAGTAGAAGAGCAAAAGGAAGAACACTGCAGTGATCCTGTCCTTTGGAGAGGATACTTTGATCTAGAGAGTGTTACAGGATTTGGTTCTGTACTGTCTTACAGCCCCAAGTCTGTGGGAGCCCTTTCTTTGAATCCTTTTGTGTGCTGCATACTTCAGAAGCACAGTATCACAGGTATCATTTTCTTCTGGAGACAAGTAGTAAATGAATTTTCTTTCTTTTCAGGAAAAGTTTTGTTTTGTTTAAAACAGTAGGTTAGATTGGGCTAATTAACTGGACTGCAAAACAGACAAGGTTTTTCCTTTCTTGCACTGATTTTCTTTTCTGCTGTCCTCCTCTCTGTTCTTTGCCAGAACACTGTACTGCAATCTAAGCTCACATCTGATCTCCATGTTTATACTGAAATAAGATTTCAATCAAGACTGTAAGAACTTTGAATATCACTTAGGAAAAAAAGTTCTGGAAATGAGCAGAAGGTTAGGAACACTCAATCACACACTTGACTACTAGGTTTGGACTTCTGTAAGAAAAGCTGCAACTCATTGAAATAGATTTAAATTACTTTCTTTTTTCATAAAAAAGCAAACAATTCTTCCGGTGCTTGGCACAAGGTGATAAAGCTAATACTGCCCTGGTTATTAGGGCTCTTATAACCCAAATTAGAGTGATCATATGGGTGTGCTGATTTCTGTGGCTTTTTGTTTCATATCTAGGATCTTAAAACTTCTAGAGGACTTCTGGATGAAATGAAGAAAACAGCAAATAGCAATGCTAAACAGGTAAGACCATTTGTTTCTGTAACCAGCCAAGGCTAAATGTTGCTGTGACAACTTGGTTGTAGGAGGGTTCAATCCACAGCTTTGAGAGATGAGGAGAATACTTCAGTGAAGAACTGTCCCTTGGCTGTGGGTCTCATTTCACTCTGACCTCACAGAAACTTCCTCTCAATCAGTAGTTCTGTGGCAAAATTTCCAATTACATATATTCAGGATTTGGGTGGTACTGTAGTTATAGCTGCCAATATGATGTGCCACAGTGAGAAATGGAAATGAAGGCAATAAATGTTTCCACATCACTGAAACAAAAAATGAGATATGAGATTTTTTTTCTTCATTAGAGGGAAGCCTGGATCATTAGGGAATTATTTTCTTGTGTTGAAGCAAATAACATTTCTTTTCAAAGGTTAGGAAATAATTTGGGGGTCTATAAAAGGAAATAAATTTCTTAAAAAAAGCAATGTAAGTTAGTAGTTTTAAGCTTGAGAATAGCTGTAAGCACAAGGGATATCAGGTGAACTTATTTGTGTGTAAAGTGGGAATTACGTGAACAGTAGCACAGAGTAAATGATGGAAGTAAATATCCCTCCAGAAATTAACTCTGATTCTGAAAAATACACTGAAGTGACTCCATGATTGAAATTTAAAAAAGTGTCATGCATAATTACAGAATAGTTTTCAAAAATCATAAATTAAATGGAAGAACAGTTAAGTAATAAAACCCAGACTCAAGGAAAACTGCTAGATGCCCACAGAATTTATTCTAGGAGAGCAGTATTTGCTGTGTTCCGTACTCTGTTCCCTTGTGAATTGCTTCCTACAAATTAGAAGGTTTCAAGATCTACATGGGTTGTGATGTTTGGTGCTGATACACTGCTTCTCACCACCATCTTTGGGGAGAAAGTGGGTAGTTTTATATATGTTTGCTCTTGGCAAAAGAGGCATTAAAACTGGTGTTCTCTTACGCTGCTTACTGCTCCTGTACTGGAGAATATTTTGAAATTACCTTACGAATAATATAATTGCCAAGGACTAATCAGTGGTGTGAACAACTGCTTTGTTTGGAAAGCAGCAGTAAGGAAGGTGGCAGGTAAAGCAGTGCACAAATTATCCTTTGTTCTTTCTTCTATGGGATGAGGAAGCACAAAAACGTTTGGCATTATGTGCACGTTGTTGTTAGTATGTGGACAGAATGGGGTGAAGTAGCTCCATTTGACAAAGCATTCTGTAAGATTAAGGGTAATGTTGTTTCCTCTTAGTTGATTAACAGCACTTCTCCTTTTAAATAGTTTACTTTTGTATCCTGTTTAGTAAATACCACACAGATGGTGATAAAGAAAGAATTGATAAAGTGTGTGAGTTACTTTTGAGACTTGGACTTATGAAAATTGCTCTCTCATTTATTTGCCCAGGTGATTGAATGGGTTTTGGAGAAGACTGGCAAGTAGAGGTCCTGTGTGGATGCTATTCACACCTTCCCAGGAACTGCAGAGACAGAGCACTTCTGACTGTAAAAGCGTTATATTGCCTACAGTAGCACACACACACACAGATCTGCACGCTGGAAGGACTTGGGTCAGTGTAATTACACACACTCATTCTTCAAGCACACTAGCAAGATTTGAAACTTTTTTATACTGAAAATTTTAATTTTTTCTTTAATTCAGATAAAAAATGTTTTATTTTAAATGCATATTTATTATATTTGTTAAAAGGAATATAGCTTGACTTGGTTTGATGTTTTGTATGTTTTTGTATGTTTTTTAAGCTTTGTTGTATGGTTTTCAACCAGTGTCTATGTTTTTTATGTGAATAAAAACCCCAACAGATTTAATTTTTATAAGAAAGCTACCGTGTTTTACCTTTTTGTGTGAAGACCTCTATTCTATTTATTACAGCTTGCTGTTGTATAAACAGCTGTTTACAGCATTGACAATTAACATTTTGTATGCTAATTAAGAACAGTTTCTATTCTGCAGGTGAAAGCAAACATAATTAGAATTCGAGTCACAATGATCTCTGTGTTGTAGTATAAGGAAAAAAAGAATGTCTTTTGAAACTTGATGCAAGGTCTCATTAGAGAAAGGATCATGGGTTTACAAGCTGAATTTCTGGTATAATTTCCTGCATGCTCTTTGTTAACACTCCTTAGAAAAAAATCTTGAGAGATCTGAGATTTCTTTTCCTGGAGGAGGAGAAAATCAATGTGATAGTGGTAATGCTGATGGTGAGAGCTGGGAAAGAGCTGGCATGCTATGCTGAAATGTAATGGAAAGAAGAATTTCCACCTGTTGCAAGTACAGTAAAATACTAAATTTGGCCTCAGTTTGCTTAAGTCTCAGGCGTGTACCTGGCTTGTACTAATATAATTATTCAAGTTAGTATTATTTTGAGATGAGGAGTTCCTACCTAAACAAATACATTTTACAGCTTTTAGTATAAGGATTTCCTATTCATCATATAAACTAACATGATTAAAATTGATAGAGAAGCAGTACTATTGTTTGCTATATTCTCCTGGCAGGAAAATGGATTAAGCCATACAAATATAATGTGAAATATAATGTTATGAAAAAGTAATTGAACTAAACCATGTGGAGGTTAGACTTAATACTGCAAAATATATGCATTTTCTAAAAAGCCTTGATTTTGTGGCATTATTCTTTGCTTATTTCTATCTTGTGTAAAGCCAAGCCCTAAGGAGATTTTTCACGTCTGACAGGATCTTGTGTTTAACTCTTCTGTTCCTTTATTTCTATGTTTACTGTTCTCCTGAACTCTACAAGACCTTTTCTAGGCGGGCATGTAGTTGGTTTAACTGCACTCTGAGCTGCAATGGGAGAGTTGTGCAGTTGTTCTGCTGTGACAGGGGGCTCTACTGTGCATCTTAGCCAAGGACAAGCATAACTACTTAGGAGACAGATTACGTTTGTCTGCAGAATGCCACACATCCATAGCATCCTGATTTTACTGATTTGGTGAAATAGAAATGCAGTGAAGAGAGCTATTTAAATAATGATTTAATAAGTGCATGCATGAAATTGCTCCAGTGTAATGATTACTGTGTATGGCTCACATTTCTTTGCATTCAGCACAGAAAACAAGAAATTAATCGAGACATTAATCTTCCTGAACATCTTCTCCTGAATAAAGAAAGTCTCTACTTCCCAGAGAGAAAGAAAAGCTCTAAGTTATAGCCTTATCTCTTCAGCCTGCATGCCGACACATTTGTCTGAATACTAAAGCAAGCCACTGAAAATTGTATTTTCTACTTAATTTTGAGAAGTTTATATATTTGTAATTACAAAAACTTTGTAGTTAATAAATTATGCATAATCAATAAGCGAAAGTACAGAAACTATATTTTATAAAATCCTTGAGGCTAGCTGCCCTGAGCAAGGAAAACACCTTTCAGGAAAGTAATTAATACTCCTGAACTGTTTTTCTTCTACTTCAAGTAGAACCCAATGGTTATTGTTTAAATTAATTCTGTAGACTCAAAGCTGACCTGAAATAATAAACAGGAAAGCAGTTAGGGAAATATAAGCATTTTGATGTATTGTTTGCATGATTCCTAGTGCTGAACTAATACACTGCTGCCTATGTCTTATTTGCTCTTTATCTTCTTGGGTTTTTTTAGGATAAGTGGTAGCTGGTTTATTATCATGGTTTAGTAACACTGTGCCTTGTTTGAGCTGTGATAACTCGCCTTGTCAATACTCTTAACCTACAAAGAGACATGCAAAATAATTTGAGCTGGTCTGCTGTAACAGCACTACACCAAATTATCTTACCTCTGCTGTAGTTCAAAAACCCCACACCAGGAGTTCCCACTCAGCTGATGTGCTGTAACTTACATCATGCAGAATGTAACATCACCTTTTGCTTCTGAACTTCAAATTATTTTCATTTGTGGCTGCTCAACCCAAAATCCAGCCTGCCCTAGGCATACTCTGGGTCACACTCATCAGTACACATTTATGATTTACCCATAAGCCATCCAAACTATAGAATAAGCACATAACATAATATAGCATAGCATAATATGGCAACATTATGTATTCTAAGCACATAATCCATCCATATTATGTGCATATATTACCCACAGGATTGGGGTAAGACAACACTGATGTGGTTGCAATTACTTGGTGATACAATTACTTGTAATAATTTGCATGGTAAGTATCACTGGCTACCACAGAACTTAGCTTGGGTGTGAATGCTTGTCCAGATTCACAAACTTCCTTTCTCAAATTCACAGTTCTCCCTTGGGATTTGTTCTCTAAATTTGTTTTCTAATGCCTCACTTATTTGCACAAGCACAGAAATTCTGACGAAAGAAAACTGGAAAGCTAATCCCATGTAAGAAAAGCAGATGATTTGTTCAACAGGAGGTCATAATCTGTGTTAAATATTTAAGACCTTTTTCCCCTTGTGCTTGTACATTAAACTTTTGCCCTGGTTGGTCAGGGCTTATATCAAGCAGTCTCAGTTTCTCAAAATTTTGCTAGCATGTTACTAACATCTGCTCTTTAAAATCAAAGTCACTACTGAATTCAAAAGTGTCCATTTTAGATTTAATTCCCAATTACCTTATAGTAATATAATATACACAGTAATAGTGTGTGTATGTATTAACATGTAGTATATACTGTATTAATAGTCTCTCTATACAGTAAATAGCCTCAGTAAACAGCTAGTTATAAATGTGCCAGTTTGACTTCTATGAAAAATAAGGTAAATTTAGAAATCAATGATAGTCTAATGATCTGGAGCACATCATTTGTTTAGGATCTGATTCTGCTTCCACTGAAGGGAAAAAAAGCTCCAATTGACTTTTAAACATGGGTAAGAGGACACTGAGAACTCTTCCAGATGGAATCAGATAAACCTCTCCTTCAAATCAGCTGTGCTTCTGCATGCAGAGCTGGATGGAGTGTACTCCCATGTCCTGTGGGAAGAAGGAATACTAGTCGTCTGCAGAGAAAAAGCACTTGTTTCATTATTTGCAAAAGACCAATTCTAAGGATGTTCATGGCAGTGATTTACTTGGTAGCACATAAAGAGTTGTGTTCTGTTTTATAAAGTACCTTAAGTGAGAAGGTAGTTCCATTGAAAGAGCAGGACTGTTAGGAAATGCCAGTATGCTTCCTGAACACAATCAGATCAGTTTATTTTCCTTTTTTTTTTTTTAACAGACACCTTATATCACATTTTTCCAATAACATTTATGTTCCAATATGTATCCAAATATCTCTAACTGTGAAGTTGCTATACAAACTTTCTGCTCAGAATGTTCAATTTATAGCCAGCATTTTGTGAAAAGAATGAAACTCTGGAATACTCCTTTTTTGCATTTCCCTGAGGCTGGTCTGTCATACCTCAGCTCAGACTGAAAGAACAGGTTTAAATTATCGGTTAGGTTTTCTATTTGGGCCACTAAGTTAAGAATTAAAGTCAAAGGGAAGGGAACCGTCTTTTTTCCCATAACTGTTCATAAGAGAAACAAGGCACATGTTGACCTCAGTCCTTGAATGCAGAAGTTTGAGGAGAAATTTCTGCTTTTTTTT